>APFE030021943.1:67977-83933 GCA_000404065.3 Pinus taeda
ACAAAGCCCTTTTTCTCTTTTTTCTTCCAATTGTTGTGGTGTAACCCTTATAGGTTGTGGAAGGCTAGGAGAAACAACACTTCCATCTTCATAGCTGTGAGGGGTAGCATTCATTCTTTCCATAATTTTACTTTCTAGTATGCCGCAAAGCCCTTTTACTCTTTCCAATTGTTGTGGTGTTGCTCTAAAGAAGGTGTTGCTCTTTGTATCCTCATAATGTGCTATCATTTCCTCTGTGAGAATTGACCACGTAACAAGTCGTTTACGAGAAAAAAGCCCTTTATACCATAAAAATTGATCTATTTCTAAATATGAAGATACAATACATACCTTTTGTAACACTAAAACACCATGTAGATCAAAATATTGCTCTATCTGAAGTATCCAATTTATCGGATCCTTGCCATCAAACTTCCTCATCTTGCTTTTTCTTGATTTTAGGAGCTAGATCTTGAAACGACTGTAACTCTGTACCTTTGGATCTTTAAGTTCTGAAATTGTGACTTGTGGTAGCCCTCTGTGTCCTCTTTCCAATTCCACCAGTCTGATCCAAATTGGATTCTCCAAGGAAGAGTTATGCATAATCTCCCATAGTGACCTGATTATGGACTAGTTCAGTAGGGCGAACGTGTACGATGTGCCACGAGTTCTTGTTTCATCTTTTGGCTCTAAAAGCTATATGCAAGAAACTACAGTCCGTCCTCTTTCTATACCTTCTTACGAAATTTCAATCCAATCCTCAGAGAAAAAGTTGTGACAATTTTCCCCAGGTCACCTGTTTGGAATGTAATTCAGGAGTTTGCAAAAAGACCAAGTTCCTCAGATCATATCTCTGCAAATATAGTGCAAAAAGCTCTGAAATTTGGACCCGAGATTCACCGCGATGTCTTCTCAAATGGGTTTTTGTTTTGAATTCTGAAACATCACAGAAAAAAAAGTTATAACAAAAATGCCACGATGACCTATTTGGAGCAGCGAAACCCTAGAATCCAAAGCTCTGATACCAAATGTTATGAAACCAGCTCAAGAAAGGATAAAAAGATAGTCAACGCCTTAGAATTCACCTCTTCGGGGGCAACCTCCTTACATTACATAAATGAACAATTCTTGGATGATACAAATGAAAAGACCCCCTTCTATATATAGGAGTCTAAGGGGTCATAACATAATTAGAGCCGACATAACAATAATAATGTAAGGGCACACACTAATAACAATAGTGGGCTTCTATGGGGCACAATAGTAACAATTATGGGCACTACATGGGTACATCAATATAATAAGTGGGTTGTGCTAATAACAATAAGGGGTTACACTAGTAGTATAGGGGCCTAACACAATACTTGACTAAGATCTATAGGTGGCTGGAATAGAATCATCTTGAACTCCCATCAATGTTTGATTCTTAAAAATGAAACATCCCACGTATTACTGGTTACATTGTAAACATTGAAACTCGTATTGTACCTTTTTTTCAACTAGGCAATAACATTTTTTCAATGAAATTAATGCATGGTCTTGCTTTAAGGTAAACCAGTGTCATCCACAATTCCTGTGCATAACATGAGTACATACTCAAATCGACCTGTCTTGGCTGATATTGGTAATCATTTTCACTAACTAGTGTGTAGATAAAGGATCTTGGTCATTGTATCAACACTCACCCCAAGGGGATATCATGTGATTTGGCTCAAAACTCTGCCCATAAGGCTATTATGGTATCAAATTCACTAACTAAATCAAGGAATTGCACTCTTCCAACATGGATATTTTGCACCATTCTAGAGCAATAATTCCATCCCATGGCATGTATTGAACTATCTTAGAAATGTTAATGCACCCAAAAGTCTTACATGAAGAATGAAAAATAATGATTAGTAGTGAGAACAATTTCTATATCCCCACCTCAAAAAGTAAGATATCTCCATATCTAAAAATTATTTTCCATAAATAATATTTTAGGTATTTAGGGTCTCCTTTTATGGTAAACCCTCCACTAGTTCACATCACTAACCACATGAATAAAATCCCTAAAATAAAATTTCAGTTAAATAAGTCAATTTTCAAAAGTAAAACCCACCCAAGGTTCTCACTTATATGGTGATATAGGGTATACATAAGTTTGGATAACAATGTTTGAGCAGGTGTTTCATTTTTTGAATATTGATATGCACAACAACAATATCACTTGGGTTTCTCCTGACACTTGGTTACTATTAATTTGGGTACTAAGAATATATTACTCAAATTTAATTTAGTACACATGGATCTCATCATTACCATCCACATAAATAAGCTTCCTAATCTAAAAAATTGAGTTACTGTCATTCATCTAACTAGTATTAGTGTAGGTCCTAAATGTTTGAATTTGAAATGATACTAAATATCGTGTACCTAAAGGACTGAAGAACAAAATCACAAGACAATACTTGAATGAGATGTACAGGTGGCTAGAAGAGAATCACCTTGAACTCCCATCAATGTTTGATTCTTACAAAGGAAACATCCCACGTATTATTGGTTAGAATTTTCAACATTGAAACATGTACTTCACCATTTTTTCAACTTGGCAATAGGATTGGTTCAATGAAATTAATGCATAATCTTGCTTTCAGGTAACCTAGAGTCATCCATAATTCCTGTGAAGAACATGAGTACATGCTCAAATCGAGTTGTCTTGGCTAATATTGGTAATCATATTCCTTCCAAGAAACATGGCACATAGATATTAGTAATGCAAGATATAAGGAAGATAAATGGTCTAGAAAGAAGCCATTTTGTACCTAGTTACTTTTCAACATGGTGAACATGTTAGATTCTTCTTGAGATTCTAGACCATAGAAACTATTACACAATTTACTATCAAAAAAATGGACTGAAAATCTTGAGAAAGAACCAGAGTTTATGTCATCATAGTGTGTCATTATAGCTACTGTCAACACACTTTAATTTCACTGTCCCCCATGAAAACCTCACTTTTTGATATCCAATGAATACAATTCAAATAAATAAAGTTCTGATACCAATTTTGGGTTTGTTTCAAAAATGTTAAATCAGTATAGAACATAGTATATGTTGCAACATACTGCACTATATTGAAGACATCCAAGTTTTTTGAAACTTGAGACACTCTAATTTCCTTCTCTCCCGTTAAAACTTGACTCTATGATACTTGACGAATAGAATTTCACATACCACAAAATATTTTTTCTCCTCCACTTTTTTTCCATATATTTCTTCTTGGTCTTTGTCTTGAGACACTATCCTGGCAACAATGAAAGTATAGATCCTTAATTTCTTTAACTTTATTGGTGATGATAAAAGTGAGGTCACGATATGAAATGAATCTCATACACACTAGATTTCATTTAATAATTTTGGCAATAGTGGACTTAGTGTCAGGAATTACCAAGTGGTAGGGAACTAGGAATGAACTTGTTTCACTTATATATCTAAAACCCACAATCCATATGCCCTTGATTGATGCTAATTGAATGCCCTTCAATTCAACCATATCCAAACTTTGAGCATTCTAGCTTCAGTCAACATTGATCAAAAGAGTGTTCTACTTCTAGTGCAACTCAAAATAGAAATTTACTTTTCTTCTATTAGAATTAAAGACACTTCTCATGGAAGGGAATATTTAAAGAAATGTTACATTTCTTGAAAAAAAAACAACTTGAAAGTGGTAAACTTGGTTTTATTGAACCACACAAATTCGCTTTGACATAGAAAAATGAACTATCCACAGTACAAGCCTCAAAGCCAACCTAAATATATTAGATCCCTGCCTATTCTCTATATTCATAGGTTTATTTAGTTACATTTATTTAAAGACACTACTTTGACAAAGAAAAGTGGATTGTTGACAGCATGCATCTTGTGACCTGCTTGTTTCTAAGAAGCTTGGATCCCTACCTATTCTCTACCTTAGTAGGGTTCATTTCAAAACTCTCTCTGGGACAATCTAAAGTCTACATCCTAGCTCTTTATTCTCTTTGCATGAATGTGAAACAATATAACAAAAATGCACGAGTATAATTTGGAGCAGACTAAAATAAGAACAACACGTGCCTATTTCATTTAATAAATCGACATGTCAATGAGATTCAGGAATAGGTAAAGATTCCTAATTTTGAATATAGTTATAAAACAACTTCACATATAGGATTCTCAAAGCTAAGAAAAACTATGGTAAACTAGGGAACACACAATAAGTGAAATATTCGGGATGGGTAAGTTCCACAGTTTAACTGTAACTAGAAACCAAAAATATGGTTTTTATGAACTCTTCAAAGGACCATGGGACAAGAGAATAGAAACGTTAAAGTGTATAAGCATAGTTAAAGGTCAAACAGAGTAACATTGTTAATCTATCTTAATCTCCCTCCAAACAACATGTGTGATAGTCAACTTCTAAATTGCATTTGACATACCATATGAACAAACATGCTATTTGCAAGTATGATTACCCACTTATACTAGTAAATTAGATTCAACCAATTACTAATTGTTTCAACTTAAAGGAAACAAATAACTAGAAATACAAGATGAGTAAACCATGGGTTTCACATGTGGAACCATTAGTGGACCATAAAGAATGTAGACGGGAGCATACCTTGCTAAACAGGAGCAGGTTCATCCTTACAAGTGTCTAGCTCAAGATGTTTTGTGCTTACATCTTTGCTCTGAGTATCCTCTTATGATGTGGAAAACATAGAAGGCTCTATCAACATCTCTGGATTAATATAATCAACAAGGGAAGGTGTAGCTTCAATCTGACAGCTACTGTCACTTTCTTACAGTCCATCTTCCACCCTTTCTTGACTATTACCATCATCGTCTGAGATAACTGTATCAAATGAGATCTGTAGGGAGCTATTATTTCTAACCAACAACAAATCATAACCAGTTTCCACTCTTTCTTTATCCTTTTTAGGAGGATGTGAAATTGCTTGCTTGGAATATCCAAATGCATGTTCTCCTACTTGTTCATAAGAGGGATGTCCATTCTGAGGTAAATCACAATGTTCAGTACAAGCATGTCTCTGGTCATGTGCTTCCAATATTAGATTGGAATCAGATTGACAACATTGTTCTTTGCTCATAATTCCTGATACAAGTATATTGTCCACATTCCCATCAATTTTGGTATATAGAGGGTTGTCATGAAACGATGAAACTGACTCCATTGAAACATAAATGGGGTCTCTTCATTTTAAATTCTCTAAACCTACACTATGATTTACACATGTTCTATCTTCAGCTACAGGTGTAGCATGGTCTAAAGCACCAGATTGCATGGCATTTGTACTTTCAAAAATACCTACAAAGGAATCAATGCCAATTTCTATAGTAGAATCCTCATTATGAACTGGAGATTTGATTTTTTCACTCCGTGCTTTTGTAGTTGGAGTAAAAATACCACTTGGAGCTTGAAATTAGAATTAATTACAGAGTTGTCTATCTCTAGTCTCTTACTTCTTGAGTGATGAAATACCTTAGTCTCTATCTGTTTTGTTAAGCATCCATCAACATAGTGACATTAGGCAAATTTTGAGGTCTAAAATGGGCCTCCTAAGAAAAATGTACAACCAAAATAAACTTTACGAGAACCAATATGATTCAAGATGATGATGTAAACCATGGGGGGTGATTCACCATTTTTCGAGTAAAAGAGTAAAAATATTAGAAAATAATAAAATAATAAAACTAATTTTCAACTCATATTTTCAACTTATGTCCCTAATATTTTACTCAAATTTTGAGTGGGAGTACTTGTTGGATGAAAAATTCAATTCCTCATCCAAGGAGTACCCATATTGTATACTTTCGATGGACCTTGCTACACAAAATATGAGATATACATGAAAAAACGTGATTGCAATCATGTTTTTCATGTATTTTTCATTTTTCCTATTGAAGGGTCCATCAAAAGTATGCAACATGGGTAGTCCTTGGGTGAGGAATCAACTTTTGCATCCAACGCATGCTTTTGCTCGCAATTTGAGTAAACCCATAGGGAGATAAGTTAAAAATACGAGTTTAAAAAATAGTTTTTTCTTCTTTCCCTCCAAAATTTGATGATGTATTGTAAACTTACTTAATTATTTCCACTATTATTTTATAATTTCCTTAGGAGGCCTATTTCAGGCCTCAAAATTGCCCTAATGGAAGTCAAGGCATTCTCTTCACACCTTAAGCTCTTCAAGTCATTTAAGGATCGTCTAAGTTGAGAACTAATCTATGGTAAATTAGTGGCATTGACAAGCTTTAGATGCACAATTGGCCACTTGCATCTGTTTGCCTTTTTTAAAAGATTCATTGATGATGTGGACCTGTGTGAGGGTACACTTGTGATATACCTAGTATCATCTCTACTCTGGAAATTCACAAAACTCTCATTCCCTTTTAATTTAGACATATTGTCTTGTTGGTTAGCCTCTCTTGATTTGTGTATAATGGTCTGTTTTCCAATCCCCACAACATATTGTGCAAGGTTGTTGTTTTGCATGCACATTGATTCACAGTCTACATTTAAGACTTGTGCAGTCTACCTTGATTTAAGCTTGGACTACATTATAGACTTGTGCAAAGGAGCTAAAACCAATGATAACTATCACTACAGCTAGGATACCATAGTAACCTATGGAATTGCAGACTTTGCAGCCGTATCTGTTAGGCTTGTGGAAGGATAATTAAGGAGGATCAAAACTATAGTAACATAAATACTCAAACCTATGGTTATTCAACTCTTGAAGACTTGGAGAACATAAGGTTTGAGCATCCCTTGAGGAATATTAATTGAACCTTTTTATAGCAACCTTTGAGAAGAATTATTGAACACTATATGAGTAGAATTGGAGAAGTTTTGGGTAGACCCTTGTAGACTTGAAGACATATTGTTGGGAAGCAATGTAGAAGCTGATCTTCAAGACACCCTTGGAGACCATGATACATTGTTGAAGTCATCATGAGGTAACCTTGGAGAAATTTTTAAGGTGACATGAAGAGCATTAGTGACAACTTCTAAGAAGACAAAGTTGTCATTGATGAGCTAAGTGCCTTGGATTGTTTGAGGGAAGTGTTGAAGGTGAAGATATTGTCAACGCTTGTTGCAAAAGATATTTGGATCCATGAAGAATAATTGAATTCATATTGAATAATTGAAGTCATGGGTTGGAGCCCTAAAGGATAAGAGTCCTCAAGAAGACCAGGTTGGAGCTTATAGCAGAGATAGGGCTGGAGCCCTAGAGGTTGGTTCCTCAAAGTGACAAGGTTGTATCCTTGGGTAGATAGGGTTGGAGCCCTAGAGGCTGGAGCCTCATGAAGTCCAAGTCGTTGCTTGGAAAAGTACATGTTGGATCCTGGGTGAATGGAGATTGGTGTCTTCATCTAGGGTTGAAGCCCTACACTCTATTGTACTTGATTTATTGAAAAGAAGAGGATTGAAGTCCTTGTTGTTCCTTATTAACAAAAGTATTTATTCTTGATGTTCATTATGTGTTCTAATTATAAGTGATCTTAACTGGTAAAAACAACAACTGAAAAGAAATATTGATTCACCCCCCTCACAATATTTCCAACACTATGCATACATCATTAAAACCTCGACGATCTTGCTAGCTTCCCCACAGCTAGCCAAGATGAAGCTCTGATACAGTTTGCATGTTGTTTCTCGGCTAGATCCGAAATTTTGAAAAATCCTTATGGTTTTGTATCATCATCCATACCCACTTCCATGCAAGCCAGGGTTCAATATTCTTCGAATTGTATAGTTCACCTACGCATGTCACATGCATGTAAAGTTTCACCCTGATCTTCAACTTAATATCACTTGAAATGTCCTTCAAAAAATTTCTTATTTTATATCCATATATGTTACTTTTTAAGAGTGATCTATTTGAAGCATATTAATTAGTATCACACGCACACATTAAGATTGTTGTAGAGTTCAAAAATTGTTTTCTTAAAAACTATCAACTCCCTAAAATGCCAATGCACAAATTGGCTAAAAAGTAGTAGAAATATGTATTTGATCTAAAAGGACATAGCCTATTTAATTTCATCAGTGTTGGTTTTTGGCTATAAATCACAAACCTACTCGAGAAGATAGGGAAGCAACAAGATAAGAAGCATGGGAAAGTAAGAAAAATAACTTGTAATGCTCCAAAATTTAAAATTCTAAATGGACCATACCCATAATTTATGATTGTTTGTAGGTTACCTTTTTCTCATTTTCCATATTTTATTCTTGTACACAAAGAAATAAAAGCATCACTGTGTGCAAACTTCATATTGACTTGAACAATGGTAAAAAAATCTTATGCACGATATATACTTGAAGAAGGTAGCACAATATGGAATATCCATCGATGCTCTCAGCAAAATTCCTCTGCATAAGAAGGTAAAATTAAATTAAAATCATGTCAAATGCAAAGGACTCTCACCCATCTCCTTATAGAATGAACTCATCATCTCAGAAATGTATGATCAAGCCACACAATGGACACAAAGAAAGGAAATGAAATTGTGATTCAAAATGAAAATACTTTCAACTTTATCCTCTGTCTTTTTTGTAGCATGAACTCAACATCCCTAAAACATATAACGTCAAACCACACAATGGACATAAATGGGAAAAAAAACAAAATTGTGCTTCAACATCGTACCAACTCTATAATTATCTATCATGTTACTACACCTCAGAGTTTCTATTTTCAATAGTTGTCTTTTTTATCCATCAAAATCCTAAGTGATTGGACTCCATAGTGGGTCAAGATCATTGTGTGGTTCTGAAGGTTTCACTTTATTAATATTTTCCAATGCCAAAGATTCAATACAAGGAATTTAGACACATAATCACAAGTAAATATGAGATAAGCAAGTTATGGGAGGCACTGCAAATTCCAGGGATAGGGAAAATAATTTGTAGGGAACAAAAGTAATATCTAGTTGCAAGAATGAATTTTCACATCAGGTTGCAATCTTTAAGCAAACTGGGTCCAAATTCAAAATCAGATCACTGATTTACAAGTTGGGTTGCAATGTATGTGTAATTCATGGGGTTCCTAGTGCAGGTCAGATATTAGATTCCATATGCAGTTCTACTTGCAAGTGTCGGGTGTAGGTTGGATCAAAAGTGTCTCCTTGCTCTCCATCTTTCAAAGCCAAATGAAGCTCAACTAGTGTTTGTAGGGTAAATTGTCCTTCTTGTACATGTATATCATCAACATTCCCTAGAATAATGTTGTTCTTTTGCTATTTGTCTAAATAGATGGGGAAAATGGAAAAAAATACATGTATGAATAGTCAAATCCACACAGTATCCAATAAAAGCATTGATGAACCCTTTAAGGCTATAATGTGCACGGGAAGTGAGATATGTTCCTGAGTGATGCAAGAAATCAAATATGAACCACTAGAATTATGGATCCATTGTAATTGTATTCATACTTAGTTGTTCGTCATTGCTAATTATTTTATATTGACAAATGGGCAAGCAAACCCCTTTTTTAAAATAGTTTTTTATTGAGTGGGGTTGGGAAGAAAACATACAAATTATATTTATCATTGAACAATGAATAACAAGAAAAACCCTTCAACTCAATTTTAGTCAATAAATATGAGATATAACCTAAGCAAGATTGAAAGAAGGTGATTTTTCCTTGTAATTATATGAAAATAACTCCCACGAGCTTGTGATTTTTGGATGCCTACTTTTAATAGCATCTAATGTAGTCTCGAGATATGCTAAATTAAGAGCCAAATAAAAAACTGCGAGATGTCAAATAAGAGAAAAGTCATAGATACCAACAATTCTAGTTGATATATGTAATTATTTCAATCAAGGAAATATGTGAAGAAGTAACAAGAAATTCATAAGGATGCAACCAAAGTGGTAGCCCTATATGTTGAAATATCTAAACAAATTGCCAAAACTTTTGAGTTTAAGAAAATTTATTTAGTGAGGGATATTTTCAAATGTATATAATGAGAATTTTGTTGTAGGTGATCTTCATTACGTTTACTTGAAGGAAAAATCATCATTTAAATAGTGCCCATATGAAAAGACTTTAACTCAATTCCTCTCTTTATTAAAAGAAAAATTTTATAAAATTGCGCCAACAATAACAATACTGAGAGATTATTCAAAGTCTAAGATTTTATACATGCCTATCCTATGCTTTCAAAGTGGTATATGGACTTGGTTATAAGAGCAATGTGAAGATACTTTTCCGGGAAAAGATCTAGCCTTAGAATCCACACAATCTTCCCTCTTAAAACTTACAAACAAAGATGCAATTTCAAACTATTTTTGACAAAATTGTTTCCAAAATATTCAATTACTTCATTGACATATTGTAAGTTTAGTTTTTTTCTTTTTACACCAACAAGAAATGCATAGTACCAAAACTAAGACTCATAACCACTACAAATTAGTGACACATGTTTGCACAATGGTCAAGAAATGCACAGACTTCACAAGTAAATAAGAAACCAGCAATTGATGTCTTTCATTGTGAACCAAGACATTAATATGGATTGTTATAGTACTCAATAAATAATATCATCCCCCTTCAAACTTTGTCAACAACCAAACACATATATTACAAGAAAAGTTTAGAGGAACCTTCCATTCTTCTACATTTAAATATCAGTCCATTTCAGAGATCGTTCCAACAATAATATAGGAATGAATTTGTTGCCCAGAATTCAATTTTAATCCTTAAACTAATGGCATACAAAGTCAACAGTAATGGTACAAACAGGAGGGTGCTTGGCCTCCAATATTCACTGAAATATCCCCTTGGAATCTTGTTTCTACTCCTTTCTTTTTCACAGGTCACACATCCAAATAATTGGATGCCTCCAACAAGGTAACAAGGTCACTACAAAACCCTTTGATGGGAGCAGTTTTGTTCAGTAACCCTCTTGGCCATGAAAGAGTAGAGTGCTGGAGTAATATAAATTTTCACCTCCTTCTAAGAATAATAACACTGTCTATCTCATTATCAATTCTTTGCATCTTCCATTGTAATTTCAGAGCCTTTTCACCTAGCCCATTATGTGCATATCCTATTATCATTGCATTCCATGTAAATACATTTTTCTTAGGCATTTCATTAAAAACATGGTGTGCATGTTCCATATTTCCACAATAAGCATACCCAACAATCATGCTTGTCAATAATACTACATCTTGTTCATGCATCTTCTCAAAGATGCACCAAGCATACTCGATGCATCCAGATTTTGCATACATGTCCATGAGGGCAGTCTCCACAAAATTTTCTGACTCAAAACCCCCTTTAATCATAGAAGCATGGATTTGTCAGCCATTTTGTAGATCAGGTAAGCATGCATAAGAACTAAGTACACTTGCAAGAGGATACTCATCTACAAAATGATACATTTTTTGATGAAGTTTCAAGGCTTCTTCATCCAACCCATGCTTCGCATACCCAAAAATAATCATGTTCCAGGACACTCCATCTCTTTCATTCATTTTGTCAAACAAATTGCAAGCATTCTCCAACCGCCCATATTTCACATACATTGCTTTTTTTCAAATACTTGGCATGCATCTTCCACGTTCTAGAAATTGGAATACATGTGACGAAGATGATTTCCCAGAGATAGTACAGTAGCTTCTTCGGCTCCAGTTTTGATGATGTGGACATAGATGCCTTTTCCCTCGGCCAGAGTCCTTTTGCCATTGCAATGTTGTAGGAGACCAACACAGGGATTGGTTTTTGTAGAGCTCTTGTTGGCACCTTCGGGAAATTAATTTTCTCTTGGTTTTTCCTTGAGAGCAATGACAATACTAAAACCAATGAATTTTGATCTGGTTCCATGACCAAAATTCAAACCTATCCTATTATTCTTTGCATTCTCCAAAAAAAACTTCCTCATTTTCGCTCACTTACATTTCTGTCTATATGAGATATTATCTTAATATTTTCAATCCACCTACATGGTTACAAGATGGAAATTAAAATAAATTTAGACTTGATTACCATTCATCTTTTTAACTCAGTCAATCTTAGTAAACAAGATTTCATTCACACCAAAAATGTAAGGTGGGGCCTAAATTTTTTGGTGGGAAATAAGGGTACAATAGCATGGATGTGTAGGTATTCAAATTATCAAGTATTATACCCTTACCATCAAATATGACATTTATTTGAGTACAATTATGAAATACCATGGAAAAATTATGTTTAGAATTTATAACCAAAGCATCAACAGTTACAATAGAGTGATTAAGTAGTCACAATAAAAATAATACACATTGGAAATATCATATACACATGTACCATACATACTGAGCTAAATATGATAGATAAATCAACCTCTTCCTATCGGTAGTCTCTTATATGGGAAATGAAAGGTGTCATCAAACCTCTTCCATAAAAAAAAATTCTGATAAAAAAAATATCATTTTTGTATTAATATTAATGTCATGTTGTAATTTACATCATCTAATGTATACCAAATCTACTTCACTTGTATGATGTGATATTTTAATATGTGCAACATCTAATGTTCGAGCAATACCAAAATCTCCATAAGATTCAAAATAATTTCACAAAAGTCTAGTTTTGTTATGTTCATAAGGTACATTCAAACTAGATAAACAAATTGATATCCAAATTAAAAACTAGTATCCTAAGCTCAATGGATATGACCCTAATAATAACAAATATGCATGAAAAGTTATTTTTTCAACTAAAGGAAATGTGTCCTCTACTAATTAACCACCTCTCCTTATAGGTATTCTTCATAATGTATCTGACTCAGCTATAAGCTCACTCGCATTTTGGAAGGTTAAAAAGCAATAGAATATTCTATAGACACAAAGATAGTGATGGTTTTTCAAATGGTGAAGAAGGTTAGTATGATCAAGAATATCAACTAGTTATGGTATTTGCAGATAAATGTATTGATGAATTTGATGATGTTTTTATAGATGCCCTAGAAGACAAGGATAATCTCATAGAAGAAATAACTCAGCTTAAACTTTGTTTAGAAGATGCTCTGAATAAACAAATCTTATAAAAAGAGAAGCATAATGAAAAGTTATAACTAGAAGTTGTAAGTCTAAGTAAGGAACTTGAAAAATCAAGAAATATAAACCTTAGATTTTCTAAAGGATCTAAGACATTAGGAGAAATCATCAAAGTACAACACTCTCTTGTTATAAGAAAAATGTCTCAGATACAATGGAGAATCATCAAAAGCTATAAAATATTATGAAACATGTACAGGGAGCTATCTCAATGCAGTAAAAGGAACCAGTCAACAAAATTCCAACTCTCAACAAAGGAGTTAGGGATCAAATGTTTCTTAGGTGAATCACCCTTATCACAATCAAAGGGAAAGTTACACAAGAAGGTGCCACACTCCTAGGAACTTTTACTTTAATGGTCAATGGTTCACTTGTCATAATTTTGGTCATAAGGTTGGTCACTGTGTTGCTTATAAAACTATCATGACTAGCAAACCATGAAAACAAAAGAATGAGGTTGGGTTAAAAAAATACTTTTACAATACCTTATCACCTCTTCAAAATGAATCTGAATGTTCCTTTTGCAATAAATTTGGGCATAAAGAAACTTACATAAGAAAAATATGATATACTCTTCAAAACGAACAAAAAACAACAACATCTAAGGTATGGAAAAGGAAAACCATCAAATCTATGAATTGTGGTTTAGCTTTATATGCAGAAGATCATGAAAATTTGTGGTACATTGATAGTGGATGTTCAAAACACATGACAGGTGATAAATAAAAGTTTATGTCCTTTAATGAAATAAATAAAGAAAAGAATGTAACATTTGGAAATAATTCACATGTGTTGGTCCAGGTCCACAACAAAATTAAATAAACTCACAGCAGAATATCAAGCACATAATCACAAGAGTTTAACATGGTTTACCCAACCAATCTGGGCTACGTCCACACAACATAGGCATCAGGAATTTATTAATCAAATAGGAGATTACATAATGAAAACCTCATAAAACTCTCACCCTCTTAGCAAACCATCCGAATGATTGCTTGTTATATAGCATAGAGAATCTAACAGCCTCATTAACTCCCTCACATCAAATATAGGAGGAATTAAATCCCTCCCAACAACTTGGAGTTAATCTAGGACCTGAATTCTATTGTTGTCATCAGCTGAGATTTTTTCCTATTTTGCTACAAACAGAAAATCTCAACAATCTCCACCTTGACAACAATTCGTCTGATGCCCTGTTATTATTATTTTATTTTTTCCAGCAAGCCAAGAGAAGCCAAACACCAACGTAGCTTCTCCAACAAAACTGGTTTCGTGAACATGTCTACACAGTTCTCCTTTGTATGCACCTTTTCAAGAGAGACTCCCCTTTCAATGATAACCTGTCTTACAAAATGGTACCTCAATTGGATATGCTTTGATTTACTATGATAGGCCAGATTCTTAGCCCAAATGTATTGCACTTTGGACTATTCACAAAGTAACCTGATGTTTGTCCTTAACCTACCAAACTCACCAAGCAAACCTTTCAACCAAACCGCCTCTTTGCAAGCATGAGAAGCAGCAATGTATTCTGCTTCAGTAGTAGACAAAGCAACAATGTTCTGTAGCTTTGACATCCAGCTGATAGCTCCGCCTGCAAGAGTAAAGAAGTACCCTGAAGTTGACCTTCTCTTATCCAAATCACCTGCAAAATCAGAATCAACATATCCACAAACAAATTCACTACTCTTATTGTAAGAAATACAATAACTACTTGTGCCTCTCAAGTACCGAAGCACCCATTTCACTGCTGACCAGTGTTCTTTACCTGTATTTGCCATGTACCTGCTGACAACCACAACTGCATGTGAAATATCTGGTCGAGTACAAACCATCGCATACATTAAACACCCTACTACATTGGCATATGGGATTCGAGACATATAATCCTTTTCTTCATCTGTATTAGGACATAAACTCGAAGAAATCTTAAAATTGGAAGCTAAAGGGACTGAAACAGGCTTCACATTATCCATACCAAACCTCAAAAGTATTTTCCCAATATACTTTTGTTGTGATAGCCATAGCTTACCATTGCTCCTGTCTCTGAAAATCTCCATGCCCAAAATCTGTCTTGCTGCTCCTCGATCTTTCATATCAAATGTCCTTGCCATCTGAGTCTTCAACCTGTTGATTTCTTCTATGCTTTTTCTTGCTAAAAGCATATCGTCAACATACAATACCAAGATAATGAATATGCCATTATTCAACTGTTAAAATAAACACAATGATCATATTCACTTCTAACATATTTCTGACTCAACATGAAAGAATCAAACTTCTTATACCACTGCCAAGGCGACTACTTCAGGCCATATAATGACTTCTTGAGCCTGCAGACAAATTTCACATTGCGATGCTGAACAAACCCTTCTGGTTGTTCCATATATATTTCCTCATCTAAATCACCATGAAGAAATGCAGTCTTAACATCTAACTCCTGCAACTCCAAATCAAACAAAGCCACTAATGCTAACACAATTCTAATTGAAACAATTTTAACCACTGGTGAAAATATCTCATGAAAGTCTATGCCAGCTTTCTGAGAAAATCCTTTTGCAACCAGCTGAGCTTTGTACCTGTCTTCCGTATCATTCACACCCCGTTTCAGCTTGAACACCCACTTGCATCCCACAGTTTTCCTGCCTTTCAGAAGCTCCACCAGATCCCATGTGCCGTTTTTACTCAAGGCCATCATTTCTTCCTTCATGGCTGCTTTCCATTTGTCACTATTTGAAACTTCTACAGCTTCCTGATAACACAAAGGTTCATCATCATTAGCGATCAAAGCAACTGAATCATCATACCTTCTCGGACGGCGTTTGATCCTTGTAGATCTCCTTAAGGATGTTTCTGGTGCTTCCAAAATGGGTTGTCTATCAAC
>APFE030021949.1:0-20072 GCA_000404065.3 Pinus taeda
AGTAGGTTCCTCATGAGCGACCCAACTTTGGGACCTGCCCTCATGGCATCGTGATCTTCAAGGCGGAGGTGTTTCAACTCTTCCAGCCCAAGTCACGGCGGGAGTGCTAGTGGGTGAGATCAGGGACTCTGTCCCACCCCTCCCATGTAGTTCCATCCACCTATACAACCCCATCGCCCATATGTGAGTCATTCGGTCAAGCAACAAATCTGTGCCTGCACCCATTAACATATCATCAGCATATAATTAAACATATATGGCAGATTTCAAGATCGATTTAGACTTTAAAACAATATGAATTTCATCAAACCAGGTGTCATCGACATGTCATATGCGAGCGCTTCTGATTGTTTCCTGCCATACTCAAAAATCATTAGCAACAAGGTTTCTCATTGTTAGTCATTATCATAATAGCATCATTAATGATTCTTGGTCATTCACATCATTGTCCATCATAAGCCTGAACTAACGGAAGTAAGTAACAGAGGGTACACATCTCTCATGGCTATCATCATTTATCATAAATGGAAACATACATATTCATTAAGCCATCAACATCGTAACATCATAGAAATATACCTATCTATCCAATTTATCATCATTATACTATTAGTAGAGCGCATACATATTCTTTACTACCCTCATCATAATTTCAGATACTTAACTATTTAAAAGATGCAATCATCAGAATACTGTTAGATAAGATATATAACCATTCTTGCTATTATAATATCAATGGAAAGCATTATAAACATCACAACTATGAATATCTCAAATAATAGAGTCATGTGTCCGGATCCTCAACCTGAGGTCCTCAAAGAATAAAGTGTTTAAGATAATGTCATATTAAGGTCAGGAAACTAGAGTGGGCACTACAATTATAATGGCTAGAAAGTAACGGTTAGTTCTAATAGCTAAGAAAAGACCCTTAATTTTGAAAAAAGAGAAATAAATAATCAATGAAGAAAAATTTAATAGATTAAATAATAATAATAGTAGTAGTAGTAATAAAATAGAAGAAGGGAATTTAGCATTTTTTTATAAATGAAAAAATATAATAAAATAATATAGTATCCAAGAAAGATTTAAGATGAAGTGATAAAACATATTTTCTTAAGATATTTTTATTTTTATTTGTTTATTTTGTTTTTTTAAAGGAATGATAGGAGGTTAATAAAGGCTAATTATGAATATTTGTATAAGAAATTTTTAAAAATTATAATTATAAATAGAAACCCAAAAACCTAAATTGGGGCAAATAGAAGTTAATTGAAAAAAAAATAAAATAAATAAATAAATAAATAAAGATTATATTTAAAATAAAGGTATTAAAACTCAAAGATTATATATAAATTAATTAAAAGACGAATAAAATAAAATTCAATAATTAACTTAAAAATGAAAATGAAAATACAAAAATAAAATAGACAAAAAATAAAGTAAATAAAATTCATAGGGAGGTAAGGGCAGGGACCCAACAACTACTAATTTTTCAGTGTTTCTATTTAAATTACTAGGCCTTCTTTCAATCTCTATGGTCTCCCTAAACTTTTGATGATGAAAATGATTAATCCTTGCAATGACCCGAGCTTCTTCAATGCATATGTGATGTTTTGTCTTATCCACATGTTCAACGAAAGTTGAGGAGTGGGTCCTCCCATGTTTGATGTCGATTGCGCGCTCATGAATCCTCTGATTTTTTGAGCAACCATTTTCATCAATGTAGGGGGTCCCGCAAGAACACGAGATAACATAGACACCTTTCATATTCTTGGGGTCAATTGGGTCTTTTACAAATTGGCGTTGGATCCTAGAGGAGCAGGAGGTCAAACTCACACTAAAAGTGGCTCTTTAAATGTGCTAGCCTTGCATCTAGTCTTTCCAAGCAAATATGTTGATTTCTCTAAGCACGTTTAATGTCTTCTAAAGTAGAAAAAATGTCGTACCTTTCCTCCTATTTGTGTTTCAAGACCCTACCCAACAAAGTCTTCATCTACTAATAAAGATATATGGAGTTGAGGCATTGTTTCCTTCTTCCCCTAGTATGACGAGGATCATGAACTTAGTGAGAAACCTCCTCCAAAATTGTAGGTTTTAACCTTGTACAAAAATTACCTACAAACAAATTTGTAAAAAATAGAAAATAAACAACGACGAGAATATAAAACAAATACACTGAGATTTTCCCCTAGATCCCAAAACCAGGAATACCAGATTTATTTTTCATTATATTCCTTTCAATGTTACAATACATATATATACATGCCGAAGCATTCATAAACCCCTATCCATTAACCTTGGATTAAAGCATAACCGTAGTTCCCTTTACCGAATCTACAAAATACCATGGGCTGAAAACCATCATGCCCAAAACCATGTGCAAAACACATGTACAAAACCATAGGTAGGTTCGCTTCCCTAATATAGGATCCAAAAAATGTTTCCTAGGGTGCTGCCCCGAACCCCATATAGGGGAGTTATTGCCCCCCTGAAACCCCCTAATAAGGGGGCTGCGCTCCCCTTGTGCCCCCCTTGCTGCGTCCGACACAAAGAACAAGGGGGACTATCACTCCCCAACGTGCGACTAGTTGTGGAAAGAATATAACACCCACCCAACAAAAATCTCTGAATTTGAAAAAACTTGGCGATCCATAACAACGAAGTACTCAAGGTGATATATCTCATTTGCGAGTTTCAAGAGGGACAACTGAATAGAAGGTGTCTACAACTTCCTACGCTTGTTGTTGGGTGTGATTTTGATCCTGGGGCCACGAGCACCCCCTCCCTGGGCATTAAGCATAAGTTACCACGACATGTTGCATAAAAGGGCCACACCCCAGGGCTCCTTATATAGTTTAAGAGTGATAGGGGAATGGAAGTAAAGACATACCAAATCAAGCCCAAGAAGGGAATGCATCAGGAAGACATCAAAATACCAACACAAAATGGGAAAATTATCAAACACATGAGTAGGAAATTCACCACAAACCAGGGACAATGTCAAACTGCTAGCTTTCAACTGCCCCCCAGGTGACCATAAACACACCAGAACAATAATACCCAGACAACAAAGACCATCTACTTATTACAATATAAATTGATAATATAGGTGAAGGGAAACAAAATTACCCTTAACATGGCATCCATTGAAGAGTTAATGCTGGGATGTTGAAGTGTTAGAGGAAGAGTCAGCGACCCAATGGCTCGAGAACCACTCCATTGCAAATAACCAGCTTCTACAACATAATCGCCTCTCCACTCATGTACCAACGCCCTTGTTTTCCACTACCCCGAAGTTAGGCTTACACCCAAGCGGGCTGAGAGTACCACACAACGAAATGTTTGTTTACCCGCACTCACACCGTAAGGAAGCAGAGTAAAAATTATTAATGTAAACTTTGAACAATCAAGGCCTAGCCCGACATCGTTCGTAATTTCCTTGAGTGTTCCTTCTTGTAGTTGGGTCATAGGATTTGTCCCCTTACTCTGGCTTTGAGAACCAGTCACTATGCTCAAACATAGGAGTAAATTGTTGCATACCATTTTTACTTCATGCAAAGGGTTCACATGCTTGTGCATCTAGGGGCTGACCACACCACCCCCTTCATTAATGATTGATTTGTTGGTGGGGTGATGAGCTTACCCTCAAAGCCTTCAACCTACCACAATATCCACTCCATCAAGTATCACTCCATTGGGGAAACATTGTTAATTATCAAAATTATATAATTAAAATTTTTAAAAGATATTATTTTTAAATAAAAATACAATTCTAATAAATTTAATTTTTGGAGGATGCTAATCCATTATTATTATTTTTTTTTATAATAGAATTCCCCCATTAAAATTGTATTTCCAAAATTTCTTCTACAATCAACTTGTAAGTAAATTGAAAAAATTAAATTAAATCGTAATACTTAAACAACGACATGTTCACAAAGGCTTAATATTTAATATTGAAAATATATTTTGAAAACTGAGTAATCTGCCTCTATTTTGAGCTGGTGTTGTTTTTGTCACGGTCGAGGGTGTGTTTTGAAAGAGGCTCACATGAAATAGTTGTATTATTATTGAATATTTGAATTTCATTTTTTTGTTTAGGACTTTGTACATGTTAGGAGACTTGAAATAAATTTCAATAAAATATTAATAATGATTTTGTTTTTAGTTGAAATGCGAGGAAATGTCATTGTTGTTGTCATGTGTTATATTGTTGGTTAATTTTATTTGATTCGTGATTTTTTTATAGTTGGTTTTTTCATGTCATTTAATATTGTTTCATTTTATTCAATATTTTATTTGTTCGTTTATTTAACATTTGATTTTTTTCTTAGTTGTGTTGAATCCATTTTGGTTTACAGGACAATAAACTAATATTGTTTTTTTCAACAACTTCACATTATGAAATATTGTCAATGATGGTTTATTGTTGTTTTATGTCAAAGATTGTGTGAAGAGCAAAATAAAGCACAGTCAATCATTGTGTGATGTCGCATTGTGACAAAGCTTGTCCCAAAGCTGCTCAACCATAGCCAAGCTTTGCATTGTGAAAACTCCTCTTTAGTGAAAAATGTTCTGTGGTGAACTCTTGTTGAAGATGTTTATTTAAGGGTTTTAATATTATGTCTTCACTTTATAATATTTGGGTATAGGTTCACTGTTATTCGCTTGGGTTTATAATCCCTTCGGTTTTCAATTTTCATCCCATGGGTTTATTAATGTAATGGTTCATATTCCTAGGGTATAATATTATTGATAGGGGTTATAATATTAATCATAGAGTTTAATATAAATATCTTGGGTTTACAATTATGCTCAACCATGGTCAACAATGGTGCAATGTTACACTGTGAGAATGATTCTCTGAATATGAAATAAACAACAGTGGTCAACCATGGTCCAACGTCGCATTATGACAAAGATTGTCTTAGTATGAAAATCAACGATAGTAAAGCATTGTCAACCATGTTTATTTTAGGGTTTATGATATTTATCCCTTCGGTTTAATATTATTGCCTTGGGCTTATAATCCCTTAGGTTTTTAGTATAATCCCTTTGACTTATTATTCACTTGAGTTTATAATAACAATCCCTTGGGTTTCGAGATGTAAGGGTTCATATTCCTAAGGTATAATATTATTCATAGGGTTTTTAATATTAATATTTGGGTTAAATTAAATCCAGTGGGTTTATAATCATGGTCAAGCATAGTCCAATGTGACATTGTGACAAATATTTTCTCAATATGAAAATCAACCAATGTCACATTATGACAATGATTGTCTCAACATGAAAATAAACTATGGTAAATCGTGTTTGAACATTGCATTCTGACAAAGACTGTTGCAATATTGAAATCAATCCTGTTTGGTAAAACCTTGGTAAATCATGCCCAGCCATAGTCAATAACCATTGTGACATTGTGACAATAATGTGTCTTGGTCAAACGTCGCGTTGTTACAACCATGGTTATCCATGGGCAACCATGGTCTAACGTCACATTGTGACAAAGATTGTCTCAATACAAAAATCAAGCATTGTCAACCATGGCCAACCACTGTCCAATGTCGCATTATGACAAATGTTGTTTCAATATGAAAACCAATCATGGTCAACAATACTCCAACGTTGCATTGTGACAAATATTGTGTCAATATGAAAATAAATTGTGGTCAACCATGTTCATTTTTGGGTTTATAATATTTATCTTAGGGTTTATATAGCTTGGATCTATAATATTTATAACTAGGTCTAATATTATACCCTTGGCTTTTTAGTTTTAATCCTTTAGGTTAATTATTCTCTCAGGTTAATATAAAGCCTATGATTTTTAGTATTAACCTGTTGGGTTTATTATGCATTGGATTAATATTATTCCCTCGGGTTTATAATCCCTTAGGGTTTTAGTATTCACCTGTTAAGTTTATTATTTTCTTTGGTTTATAATATCAATTCCTTTGGTTTATTAATCTAGGGTTCATATTCACAGCGTATAATATTATTCAAAAGCTTTGAAATTAATTCCCTTGGGTTGATAATCCCTTGTGGTTTTAGCATTAACCCCTTGGGTTTAATATTCTGTAGGGTTTATAATATCGATTCCTTGAGTTTTTTAGTCTAAGGGTTTAACAATATTCCCAAGGATTTATAATTCCTTTGGTTTTTAGTATTAAACCTAAGGGATTTTAAACCGAAAGAAATAATATTTAACCCAATGAATTAATATTATAAACCAACATATATAAAGATGGTTGACCATGCTCAACCATTGTCAAACTTTACATTGTGAGACATGTTTATTTTAGGGTTTTTAATATTTATGTTATGGTTTATATACCTTCGGTTAATCTATTGGGTTTAAATACGAAGGGCTAATCCCTTATGTGTATTCCCTTGGGTTTATAATTCGTTGGGTTTTTAGTATTAATCCCTTGGGTTTATTATCCATTGGGTCAATATTATTGCCTTCGGTATATAATGTGTTGGGGTTTTAATAATAAACCCAAGGAGTTGATATTAGAAACCCAAGGGAATTAAACCCAAGGGATTAATAATAAAAACCTAAGGGATTATAAACCTCAGGTTTTTTAGTATTAATCTGCTGTATCAATATTATTCCCTTGGGTTTTTAGTATTTATCCCTTGGGTTTATTATGCCGTGGGTTAATGTTATTACCTTGGGTTTATAATCCCTTGTCCTTTTAGTATTAATCCCAAGGGATTGATATTATAAACCCAAGGTATTAATAGTATACCTAAGGGATTAAAAACCAAAAGGAATAATATTAAACCCAAGGAATTGATATTGTAAACACAAGGAATTAATATTGACCATGCTTAAGCATTGTCGAACTTCACATTGTGAATGGGATTGTCTCAACCATTGTCAACCATTTTTAACCATGGTCAGACATGTTTTTTTTAGGGTTTTTAATATTTATGTTGTGGTTTATATATCTTGGGTTAATATGTCGGCTTTATATACCTTGGGTTAATCTCTTACTTTTGCTCAGTTGAGTTTAAAATTCCTTGGGTTTTTAGTATTAATCATTTGGGTTAATATTATTGCCTTGGGTTTATAATGCCTTGGGGTTTTAGTATTAAACCCAACGAATTGATATTATAAACCCAAGGGAATTAAACCTAACTGAATAATAGTAAAACCAGAGGGATTATAAACCTCAGGGTTTTTAGTATTAATCCCTTGTATCAAATATTGTTCCCTTGGGTTTATAATTCCTTGGGATTTTAGTATTAATCCCTTGGGTTTATTATCTGTTCGGTTAATGTTATTACCTTAGGTCTATAATCCCTTGTGGTTTTAGTATTAAATCCAAGGGAATATAAACACAAGGGATTAATAGTAAAAAGGAGTTATGAGCCACAATTTTTTTTTATTAATCCCTTGTTATTAGTATTGTTATAAATTTATCATTCATACATAAAAATGAAGCCTTTGGTTATATTAACCACATTAACCATTATAAAGTGGTTTGATATATGTTAATATATATTACTATACATCAATGTAGTTGAGTAATATACATTAATGTGCATAACAATGATATACACACTAAAATGCATTAATATACCATAATATGCATTTAAATACATTAATATATAGATTTACATTTAAATACATTAATATAATAATAAGCCCAATAATGTATATTGGATACTCTCGAGAAGAAGAATACTCTCGAGAAGACTCTGAATCACAAGCAATCGGGCAAGATAGAAACAATTCTCAAGACGAGCAGGGGGAAAGCCCCGCCCAACAACAAAAAGGTGAACTTAACAACCCCTCAAGCATCGACAGTTATGCGGTTTCGAATAATGCGGAAAATAAATCTTCATTTAACAGCAAAAGAGATCTCTTAGACCAAACTTCTTCTCCGACTATGACGAACACAATAGATCGCGAAGCTAAGACACCAATGTCCCAAGAACCAGAAGAGATGAAGGAGATGCAAGATAAAGAAAGTTGGAACACTGTAGAGAAGAAAAAGAAAGCTACATCACCAATCTCGCCAAGAAAGACAAGGAGCCAGACAATTAGAAATTAAGAAAGTATAGGTCCGATAGACCAATTTGGTCTCAGTGGACGTTAATCATCATCATCATCATCATCATATGAATGGACCTATTGTATAAGTTCGTATAAATATGTATTGATAAATATGATTAATATACCTATCAAAATATATTAACCGTATTTATTAATATAATTTTACTAGTATTTGGTATTGAAAATATATCGGCCGTAAAATAGATTGGGAAAAAATAAATTAAATCTTAACACTTAAACAACAACACGTCGGCAAAGGCTTAATATTTAATCTTGAAAATATATTTTGAAAACTGAGTAATCTGTCTCTGTTTTGCCGATAGCGTTTGCATGAAGCGATATACAATTTAAATTTCGAAGTCGCAGGTCATCCTACATTTGACGGTTACTGTCCACAATGACACGGCTTCGGGTAGTTCTGTTGGGTGGATTGCGCGATCCCAGGATCGGGTGAATGCGACGAGAGGGTAAACGAAAGAACAGTGGAGGGTTTTGGATTCAATGAACGTTCACGCATAGCAACGCAATTATTTTCAAGATGTGATTTTGGCGAATGTAGAGGAACAAATGAGCAGGAAGCAGAAAAGGGCACTTTTTCAGGTAATTTTGTGGCGATCACTGAGAAAATTTAGGTGGAGCATTACAGAATTTAATTTTTTAAAATTCTCTCAGCACATTTTCTTTCAGCCCTTGAGTCTTCCAGGAGCTTGGATTTATTTTGATATTTTAAATTTTGTCGGCTTGGATTTATTTTGATATTTTAAATTTTGTCGACTTGGATTTATTTTGATATTTTAAATTTTTTAGGAAGGATTTGGTCAAATGAAATAATATTTTGCACAGTTTCGCGCAAAGGACAGATTTGCTGACTGCAGTTGGTTTTCGAGACCAATGCGCCGAGTGTCTTTCAAAATAAGGGGAAAACTGAGGAATTTAGGAGGAGACATAAAATTTAAATAACAAAAACTGTCCGCAGAGGAGTTTGTTGTAATGGCTGGCCGTGGGAGGGGAGATTTTTGATTTATATTTCCAATATAAAAGAAAATTTAAGGTTGTAAGGACATGGCAAGAGCTCTTATTTCCGGGGTTTTAGCCGTGGCCCGGAGCGGATTGAAAGCAAATGTAAGTCGCTCCGTGCTTTCTCGGCATTTGGACGCTTCTACTCTACCGCCACTACAGACGGGATTGAACCTCGCATCTCTGAGTGTTTGGTCGTTTACATGGCGGACTTTGTTCCGCACCTCTGCGGACGTCAAATGCCGCGACGATAATCCCTTTGAGAACAGCGATAGCGGCAGAAAGATAGCCGTTGACGAGGCGAGAAAACTATTGAGACTTGCAGATGTGGAGGCGTTGAAGAAGAGGCTTGAGTCGGACGGTCACGAGTTTATTACGTATCCGGATCTCTTGAAGCTGTGTCAAGGCACGGGTGTGGCACACTCGGACGAAGAAGCTGTTGAGTTTGCCAAGATTCTGGACGAGGCAGGAGTGGTTTTGATCTTCCGCAATAAGGTTATTCTCCATCCCCATAAGGTCAGTATCTTACAAGTCCGTTGACTCTTAACTAGTGAATACATTTGCACATTTCTTTTTCTCACGGAAACCTGATGGTATGTTAGGTAATAACTGAAATAACACACAATAATTAAAAAGATAGGCGCCTTTCTTTTTCCAGAACAAATCGCATATTGGATGAGAATCGGCATAATTAACAATATCTAAAACAGACAGTAAGAATTTCTTACATAGTATTATGGAAAATCCTAGGGACCTTGTTTTTGTTGAAAGGCTTTTATTTCTGTTAAAATTTCAAGATAAGCAGATCCGGTAATGAGCAACGTTGAAGCTTTTGTTTTCGTTAAAATTTCGAGATAACCAGATCTGGTAATGAGCAACATTGAAGCTTTTGCTTATGTCAAATTTCAAGATAACCAGATCTAGTAATGAGCAATATTAAAGCTTTTGTTTCTCTCAGAATTTCAAGATAACTAGGCAACATTCAGCTGAATGTCGGCATTATGAAAACTGGAGTTTAAGTTAAGCATTTATGTTTCAGAAATGTGCTTTTTAGCCAGTAAATTTCAAGATAAACATTGTACATTTCACGTTGAAACTTGAAAATTGTATGCTTTTGAGGAGAAAATTATGTTTCTTATATAATTTCAAGATAATTGGATTTGGTAATGAGCAACATTATGCCAAATATTGGCATTTCAAGTTAAATATTGGATGTTTTAGAAATGTACCATAGCCAAATCTAGAAATGATCAGCAGGGAGTGCAAAAATTTCATGTTGAATTGTTTACAATTCAGATTTGCAGAATATGATCTGTTCTGAAGTTGTCTGACTTTTGCAAGGGTTTGTGTTTTCAGGTTGCAGAGCTGGTGAGAAATGCAGTTCCTCTAGCATTGACAGCAGAAGATGATCCTAGAAGGCAAGAGCTGGAAAGGCTGCAGAAAGAGAAGGAAGAAATTGATAGAATTGCACATAAGCATGTTCGCCGTGTTTTATGGTCAGGTTTAGGTTCCTTATCGGTGGTGACCATATTATTTTTCCGTTTGACATTTTGGGAGTTTTCCTGGGATGTCATGGAACCCATAGCATTTTTTGGCACCACAGGTGGACTTATTGTTGGCTATTTGTATTTTCTTGTTACGTCAAGAGATCCTACTTATCAAGATTTCATGAAGAGACTTTTCCTTCGGAGGCAGAGGAAGCTGTGCAAGAAGAGAAAATTTGATGTGGATAGGTTTTTGGAACTGCAGAAACAGTGCCAATCATCTCTGGATTCTAAAAGAGATCTGGAAGCACTGGTCAGGGACTAATTTAGCTTTCTCCTTACCAGCGAGCAAATTTGTGAATTTTTCCCAGGTAGCCGTAAAATCTTTAGTTATAAGGTTTAAACTCTGCAATTTCTCAGATGTTGAACAAGATTGTTTTTGGTACAGAGTTGTGGAAATGGAAAACTGTAAATTTCCATGGACATAAATTAAGCTTATTAGCTTTACTTGCATCTCTTCTAGAAGGACATTATTATCTGGAATTGATGGAAGTTTCTGGTACTTGCTGGAAACTGAGGGTCTTCAATTTTGACAGATGTAAAAATGGAAATGGATGGTCACAATTGTCCATTCATACAGGGAAATTCACCTCGCAGATTATATAATCCATTACTTATTTTAAAACATGTAAGCATCTTGATCTTGGAAATGAATTTAATATTGTGGACGTGTTAACTGTAACCTCTTATCTGGACTATAAATTTTCACTAGATACGTAATGACTCAGTCTATGTTGTGCTTGTTTTTGCTGCTAATGCCATATAAAATCATGCATATTTATATGGCTTCATGCCTGGATTGCGGTGCACAGATTTAGAGTTCCCTTGACTAGTTTCTTGACATGGGGCTCATGCGGGTTCCTATTTACTGTTATGTAATTATGTTGAACTGTTTATATGATTGCAATCTTCGTGGTAGACTGGAAAATAATTTTTTTAAACTGTGAAATGACTTAGCCTTTTTTAAGGGAAACAGATAACATTCTTTCCTCCTTTAAACGGGTTAGGCACTTCACCAGTATTTTGTAATGTTTTAAACTAATTTCTCTTGTTTTAAATTTTATCCCTTAACTGCTTTAGAAACATTGTTGTATTTATTGGATCTTGTTGGAGGATTTGCTTTTCTACGAATGTCTTTTATATGCTTTACATAAATCAAAACATTGTTGATGTTTGTAGCTCGGGCAGGTACTTCTGTGCCTAGGGGTGCAGAAGTTGCCCAGTCTCCTTCGGTACTTGCTCTAGTGTGAACAAGTTGCTAATGTAACTTAGCCTCAGTTTAACTTAGGAAAAAACACATATTATTATGTTGGCTTATTGAGCTAAAGAAACTTAGGAAAAGTAAAGTAAATTACTTTAGTGAATATGTTTTAATTTTGGCCCTTGATCTCAAGTGAGCGGAGATTTAATTTCAGCCGACAATCACTTTGGAGATTAGCATTAGGGATTTAGCTCGGTGTAAAGTTATAAAATAAGGACTAGGGAGATGGGAAAGATACACTACTACAACACAAGATTAAGAGAGGCTTCTCAGTGAGTGTTGGGTTTGAGGAAGGGCAGCAAGGAGATCCAGATTAGCCAAGGAGGGTTGACCAGCTGGAACAGTTCCAGGGTTGTATGTAATTCCTCAACTGGGCCATTATCCCAAGATGGGAGCCCAAGTAAGTTTGGATTATTAATGAAAAACCTTGATTGGGCAGAATTTGTGTGTTGTTTTCATGAGGTGGGTTATTTTTGTTTTGCTTCTGCTAATTAAGTTAAGAACCTAGCTGTGTAAATTATTCAGTAGATCTGCAATCTGCTAGCTTAATGAATTACCAGGTGTTTGGTTTAACGGAAATCTAACAAACGCATGACAGACTGTGCTAGGTAGAGCCAATTGCTTTGAAAAATCTTCTTGGAAGTAACTTGAATATGGAGGTTTACTTGCACCCAGAGATACATAAGTTGCAAAAAATGTCAAAGCTTTTAAGTACAAAAAATTTGTCTGAATCATGTTGTGCAATATACCATTGATAGGAACAAGAGTTCAAATGAAAAATACTTGGAGTTTAATATTACCCTGAAGAGATGACTGCATCTACTCTTGACGGCCTATAGTTCAACTGCATGTCAAATAGCAGTTTCTGCAGATGCCTCTGGGGATGCAGCAAAATGTGTTGGGAAGTTGTTGGATGCACACTTGCTGGTGGGGCCTCCCAAGAATCAGATAGTCTAGCTCCTGTTGAATTGGTTGCAGTCTTTATACTGTCAGGTAAGTACTGGTTCATTTTACATTGTTTTGCTGTGTCGTGTTATTGGCTAATGCTTGGTACTGCAGTTGGTCTTTGAGTTTTGGAACTAGATCTCCTGCTATTCGAAATGTCTGTATCTCTGTGTTTTATGGCAGCATACAATTATAGAATTTTCAAGGGAATCATGAACTTTATCAAGCTTTTATAAAAAAATCTACATAAAAAATGCATCTATGTTAGGACATTTGCATAATCAAATTAGCCATTTAACATGTAACGTCCTGTTGGGCTATACATAAACATGCAGTTGTCAGC
Source organism: Pinus taeda (assembly GCA_000404065.3). Classification (NCBI taxonomy): domain Eukaryota; kingdom Viridiplantae; phylum Streptophyta; class Pinopsida; order Pinales; family Pinaceae; genus Pinus; species Pinus taeda. The sequence continues at coordinate 13,179 of APFE030021949.1, forward strand.
AAGATCATCACAAATAATTCCAGAACAATTGAAATTTGCTTATGAAAAATGACATTGGCCTAGAATAGATTCCTTAAGAGGAAAATATTTTACTCCCATGGGTTAGTGTGGATATTTTTTTTCATGCATCCATGTTAATGTGTTCTATGATGCCCATGCCTTTGAAATGTGAATGGCGAGTTGCTTTTTCTTTTGAAGTTATAAGAGATTTATGCGTTATTGAGTGACATGTCCTATATTTATAATAGAGTATTAAACAATACACCTGCTTTGTAGTGCATGGTTGAATTCTGTTATCAAGATGTTAAATATTTTCAGAACAAGGGATTGAAATTTGAAATAGATTCTTTTGAGTGCAATTGTTTAGCTCTTACCTTCAACCCAGATCTTTAACTTGAGTGGAGCCATTTGAAAAGGCACCCCAGAAGAAATATCTTAATTTCAGGTGTATTTTCATAACAAAAGTGCAACTTTCTTGTGCTCTCTAGTATGCTTTTATTGTACTATGTGTGACTGAAAAAGATGAACATGGTAGTGAATGTGCATTAAAGAGTAGAACTATTGAAAGGAATAGAGTTAAAGGAGGACAGAAGGGAATTGTTATAAAGATCAGAGATATTGCAGAAGTGGAGGAAACTGAAGAAAATATTTCCACTCTTGCCCAACCATTCTAGCTGAAAACAGAAGAGGACCACTGAAAATAGGACTTGGTGATAAGTGTTGTTGACCAGCCTTAAATGTTCGATTTTGTATAATGCTGAGCAACGCAGTCAGGGAGAAGGGAATGCCCAACCAAGAGCTGCAAGGACATACTGTCCCTTCAAAACATTGGGAATATAACTACCTACTCTTAGTTGGTCACTGTCCATGTACTCTGCCAATATGGTGTTGCCCATTTTGGGAGAGACAAACAGAGAAATTAGATTGAAGAGGCAATGCCAACCCAGAATGAAGAAGCACATGTAACTGTTGATTAATTGAATCAAGAGGGCAAGTGTGGTTCCAGATGTCATCACTGAGCCCTTCACCAGAGGAATAACTATGAGGCAAACTTTTCTCTACTTATCTTCAATGTTTGTGAATATGCTAGATATCAAGGAACTTTCCCTCTATTTCGGACTGTTTACGCTATAATCTAGATTAGCAATTTAGCTGAGTAGGCTTAAGGAGATTTTCCTATCTGAACTTACTAATCTCAGGACGGTCTCAATTATAAGTTTTTGATATCTTCCGGAAGACAAAGGAAAACTAATCAATCTAAATTTTGTCAAGACTGATGGGACACTTGGACTAGATTTAAATGCCTGATGCCTATCCTTGTTTGATATAAATATATATGTCTTGCAAAGCTCTTCGGATTTACCAGAATTTTTTTTGCATGGAATCGAAACAGGTTGGATTTTTCTTAAGCTTATTTGTTGATGACAGGTAGCAAACAAGACTGTAGTGGGATTGCCCTTTTCCTGATTGTTGATAGTTTTTCATTTCCAAAGTGAAGTAGATAATCACAGGGCCACAAATTAACCAACAAAACTCTCAAATCCCAAGACAGTGAACACTTATATTGGCAATACTAGACATATATCATAAATCATGGTAAGTACTACAAGTGTAAAACACTTTGCTGATGACTACTAAATTAAGAGTGGTTTGTTAGCTATTTATTTTTTTTTTTTTTTTCACAAGATCGGTTGCTGGCTTATATTCAAAAGGAAAAAGGAGGGAGATGGATCTCCAGTTTTACAGAATGATGTTGGAATATGAAGAACCAACAGCAGATGCAGTTGATGTTAGAATCAGCATTACAACTTGCTTCCTTCGCTGTGAAAAAGCGAAATGCTGTATAAACTCTGACAAACTGTAATAAAATAAAACAGGTTTTGCACTTCATTTTTAATTTTTGCAGATGTGTCGTGTTTGCCGCCCACTGAGGTAAAAGTAGCACCGTTCATCCAGTTCAAATAGACTTTTATTTGATGTGCTTTGACTTATCATCAAAACCTCTTGTGAAGCAGACTCGGATGAATACAAGGTTGCAAGAGGACTAAAATTGGGAGAGAGACACTCTGTCTGGGGGAGCAGAGATGCTGCGTTCGTAGAGCCATGTCCAATATGCGCGTGAGACCGATAGGCTGGAGATAGGAAGAGGTCAACAGGAGTAGGAGAACAATCGATTGAGCACGAAATGTTGGAACCGCTGAGAACGCAGAGCTTTGAGGGATTTGAGAGGGCGATCTAGAGAGAGTCAGAGTACGGTGCTGAAGAGGTTAAATCTGTGGTGGCCAATGCCATTGGATAGGAGGTAGAGATTTGATTCTTCGCAGAGAGGCAGGGCAAAGAGCTTTGGAAACCACGAACAATGATCTGCTGTGGGGTGGATCTACAAAGAGGATATACCCTGATCATGGCAAGAAAAAGTAATGGTCAGTGCCATTGCACCAAAGGTTACCAACAGGGTGTGAGCAGGCTTTATTTGCCAATTTATCTGCAGTTTTGTTAAGAGATAGAAGGATGTGGTAATAAAGATTGCCTTTCATTCGCTGGTTCAGAGAATGGCATCGCTCAATGATTTGCTGCAGACTCAGATTTTGGGCTTTTCTTTTGCTTATCATCAGACCAATGATAATGGCAGAGTATCCAATTATAATAGCCTTGGATATACCAAGTTTTTGAAGCTGGAGCAAACCTTGAAGGAGGGCGAAAGCTTCAGCCCTGTTGTTTGAAGCATGGCCCAGACCCCATTCATATTCAGTTAACACATCTACATTACCGCTGCAAATAAGACCTCCAGCTCCAGCCATTCCTGGGTTGGATTTGGAGGCTCCATAAAAAAGAAAGATAATGAGTATTGCTGTTCCTGAGCCACTGAGCAAATTCTTCATCTTTCATCCTGATTTTCCAGCTACATCTGGGGCTATCTCTGCTATTGGGATCACATCTTTTTTGTTCTATGCTGCTTCTATCCAGAATATGCCCTATGTAATTCCTTTCTTCGACTGTTAGGTCCAGCACCTTCAGATTCCCATGACATTTTGTGGATAGAGTTTCCAAGTTGAGATTCCAAGCTTTGTTGTAGAGCTTTCTAACATTAGTTTCTGTGCCTTTGAAGATCATTCTGTTTCTTGCTAGCCAGATGTTCCAGAGAAGTGTACAGGGCAGGGCATTCCAGACCCTTCGAGCTGTATTGTTTGCTTTTCTTCCCCACCGGTAGCTCTTTTCCCATATGTGCAACACTTCAAATATACTAGTGCCAGGCACCCAGGGGGGATTGTGACTCCGAAAGGCTTCCTTCCAGCAGGCTGAAGCAAATGAGCAATCTATAAATGGATGCTGGATTGTCTCTTCTTCATTTTGGCAGTTTGGACAGCGAGATGGTCCAATTATTCCTCGCTTTGTGAGGTTCTCAGCAGTGAGGACTTTCCCTCTTAAGAGGATCCATAAAAAGAATTTGATTTTTGGGAGAGTTTCTGCCTTCCAAATAAGTCTCTAATGTGCCCAGATTGCCATGGGATACTCGTTGATGCAGATTTGATGATAAGCAGCCTTAATAGTGTAGATAGTGCCTGAAGGATCCCATCGAAATTCATCAACAAGGTAGCGTTTGGAGGGCGCTATACCATGAAGATAAGTTTTCAGGTTGTTGAGATTGATTTCTGCATTTGCTGGTATATGAGGGAAACTCCAACCTTTCCAAGTATGGGAGTGGGCTTCCCATTGAGAGATTTGGGCCAGAGTTTTAATACCTGCACTGCTGAAAAGAGCTAGAATCTGCTGAGTACCAGGCCGTTGGCTTATGGGCTGTTGCCCCATTATTTTGTCTTCTCCAATTCTTATGTAGCTGCCTCCTTTGGGCACTTTGGAAGTGTATTGGTCAAGAAAAGGTATAGCTTTCTTACACATCCTCCAGATTTTAGAGCATGCTCTGTTGGGGAGCTCATGATCCAAAAGCTGGTGCCTTGGGTGGTTGAGGTATTTTTTTTCAAGAACAGTTTTCCACCAAGCATTCCTTCCAGTTATGAGTCTCCAAACCAGCTTCCCAGCAAAAGCGAGGTTTAGGAATTTAGATGATCTGATTCCCAACCCTCCATTCTCACACGGCTGAGTGACCTGCTTCCAGCTTACCAAGTTGTATTTTTTTTTTTCATTTCTCCCTCCTTGCCAAAGAAAATGACGAAGGAGAGCATCCATTTTAAAATGGAAGTTAGCGGGGGCTTGTAAAAGTGTAAAGCAGTACAAGGGCAGGGTGGAGAGGCCTACTTTCAGAAGAATTATGCGCCCTGCAGGGTTAAGCCAAGAAGTGCCCCAATGCTGTATCTTCCTTTTCATTTTGTCAATAATAACTTCCCAGGCTGTAGCTTTCAAGTTGCCGGCACTTACAGGCATGCCCGAATAAGTAAATTGCTCCCAATTCAGCTTACAAGGAACCCCAAGAGTACGAGCAATCCTATGGAGAACATGTGCCGAAGTGTTCCACCCATAGATACAGCTCCTAAGATAATTTATCAGACCTCCAGAGTAGCTCATGTATTTGTTTAGGAGGGTTTTAAAACGACGGGCTATGATGTTTGAAGCTCCCCCCATTAGAAGAGTATCGTCGGCAAACTGAGAGTGATTGATCTTTTTGACTCCATTGTCAAATTTGATCCCAGTGATGAGGCCCATGCGACGATTGTAATCCAAAGCTCTACTAAAAGACTCAACCATTAATATAAAGAGATAAGGTGAGAGAGGGCAGCCTTGTCTAAGGCCTCGGGAGGGTTGGAAGGAAGGTCCAGGTCTGCTATTTAGAAGAGGGGAAATTCAAGGTCCTGTAATGCAGGCTTTGATAAGGCTAATAAAGGATGTGGCAAATCCCATTTTTTCAAGCACAACAAACAGGAAGGAATGTCTGACACGGTCAAAGGCATTGGCTAAGTCTAACTTTAAGATGAAGCCTTTCTCATTTCGGGGTTGACTGGAGTAAATGGCCTCTTGGACAAGAAGGATGGAGTCCGAAATTTGCCTATTGGCCAAAAAACCCCCTTGATTTTCAGATATGAGAGTGGGGAGGATAGGTTTTAGGCGAATAGCCAAGGTTTTTGTCAAAATTTTATATGATGAGTTACACAAGGATATTGGGCGAAAGCGTGAGAAAGTCAAAGGTCGATTTTCTTTAGGGATAAGGGCAAGATGGGTGGCATTAGTGAATCCTCCAATTTTGCATTTACGTTGGACCCATCTTAGCATTTTGACAAGATCTTTTTTTATTATTCCCCAATATGTTCTATAGAAACAGATAGGAAAGCCATCTGGACTTGGGGCTTTATTTGGCTGGAGAGCCCAGATGGCATCATGTATTTCTTCTTCATTGATCTCCTTAGTCAAATCTGCATTAATATCCTCATTGATTCCTTTGGGCATATGCTGTAGGAGGTCTGGATAGTCCTTTGTTTCCTTTGTCTCAGTTAGGAGAGTGCTGTAATAGGCTGAGGCAGTTTGCTTGATAGCTTCTTGGGTTTTTTGAGGGCAACCTTCCTCATCGTTGATCATGGTGACATTATTTCTGACTTTCCAGACAGTTGCTTGCTTATAGAAGAAAGCTGTATTTTTGTCTCCTCCATGAAGCCAAAGCTGTCTTGACTTAATTCTCCATTTCTGCTCTTCTCTATTAACCCGGTACAGCTGATAATATATATCACTTTCTAATGCTTTATCCTCTTGGGACAACCCATTTTCCTCGATTTTCCTGTGAGTTTCTTTCAATTTATTTTTTAGCTCAGCGTTGACATTTTCTGGTTCTTTGTAATGCTGCTTCACCCATTCCTTCAGGGCGTGTTTTGTATTCTTCAGCTTGCATTCCCAAATGAATCCCGGTGATCCTTCTATTTGATGATGCCTGGCTGTTTGGACAATTTGATCCACAATAGGATTGCTACGCCAAAGAGAATTGTATTTGAAAGGCAATGGCCCCAAAGGACAATGTGCTTCAAGAACAATGCTAATGGGTAGTGATCGGAGGCTGAATAAGGCAAAATATCAGCATGAGCAGTGGAAAACTCAGAGAGGAGAGAAGTATTTACCAAAATTCTGTCAAGGCGCACCAGAATGCTATCTCTGCCCAGCCTGCAGTTGTTCCAAGTGTACCTCCGATTTTTTGGGATGCACTAAATCGCACTCTTGCATGATGTTTTCCAGCTTTGCTCTATAAGGATCATGTGTAAAAATGCCTCCTCTTTTTTCATTGGAGTGTAATATAAGATTTAGGTCTCCCCCAAAGATGATATTTCTATTGTCTTCAGTTTGGATGTCTTCTTGTAGTGTGGCCCAACACTGATCTTTATCTCTGAAATGGTTCGGAGCATAGATGTTATAAATGACTATTTGCTTATCCTTTGCTTGTTTTTCTAGTGTGACTTTGATCCAATATGGATTGATAGTTTTGGATGTGCATTTCCAAGTATTTTTGTTCCACATTGTGGTGATACCGCCAGAAGCTCCTCTTGCTTCACATATTTGTCCCTCATAATGCCTGAGCTGTTCTATAATTCTTGTCATTTGCAATCTTTGCTTTGTTTCCTGAATCATTACAATTCCTGGCTTCTCATGAGCTGTGAGATCTTTCAGGGCAACAATTTTTGAGGGGTGCCCTAGTCCCCTACAGTTCCATGATATGACTTTCATCATTGAGTATTTGGGTTTCGGAGGGATGCTCGTCCCCCTTGCTCCTTATGTGTTGTTTCATTGCTATTTTGCCCCAATATATAAGTTTCTATGGGATTTTGAGTTCCCATGGCGATGTCTTTTTGAGCATTTTCGTTCCTTTGCTGTTTACTTGATTTCCTGCCAGGTCCTTTTTTCTGAGATTCTTGATTGATTCCATGCTCTTTCGAGGAGCTTCTAGTAGATCGGGGTTGG
>APFE030021951.1:0-24656 GCA_000404065.3 Pinus taeda
TCCTAAGAAGTCATATCCCAAAAAGAATGGTCCTAAACCAAACAAGGGTCCTAAGCAATTTCAGCCTCAAAATGAAAATCATTTCACCAGAATGATAAGGCAAATAAAAACAAAGGCAAGAAGACTGATAGACATTGCAACTTTTGTAATCGAGATGGCCACTTAGAATCTAAATGCTTTAAGAAGATGGAAGCCTTGGAAGCAGCAATGAAAAAGCATAACACCCATTTGGAGCACTCTTCAAATTCATCTTCAGGAATGGCACTTTCTGCATGTGGTTGTCAAGCATCTCGGTCTGGCTATGCACTAAATGTATCTTCTTCCTCTCAGTCTCATGAGTGGCTCATTGATTCTGGAGCTTCTTATCACATGGCCAAAAACAAAGCCATGTTTTCTTCTTTAAATGATTGTAACACCAAAAATATATATGTTGGTGATGATAGATCTCTTAGTGTTGTAGGACTGGAACTGTTCATATAGACAATGGTCAATTTAATGATGTATTATGTGTTCCAACCTTATCCTGCAACCTTCTATCTGTATATCAGATAACTCATTCGGGTGAAGGTAAAATCGTCGAATTTTCACCTCACGATGTTGTAATTAAGGACCTAAAGGATCCTAGACAGATTTTAGCTACTAGAATTGCTGATGATTCTACAAGGTTGTATAAGTTTCACACCTTTGGGTCATCAAATCTTCCCTCGGTATTTGTTGCTCATAATGATGAAGTGAGCAAACTTTGGCATGAGCGATTTGGTCACTTAAACTATTGCTCCCTTCAGAATCTATGTAACGAAAATATGGTGACAGGTCTTCCAATGGTATCTTGCAGAGATGGTGTTTGTTCCAGATGTGTACTCGGAAAACATCATCAGGACAGTTTTGAAAAACATGACTCTTGGCACGCCTCATCCCCTTTACAGCTTGTGCATAGTGATTTATGTGGTCCACTTCCAGCTGTTTCCTTCTCTGGCTACAAGTATTTCTTAACTTTGATTGATGATTTCTCCAGATGCATTTGGGTATACTTCTTAAAACTCAAGAGTGAAGTATTTAACAAATTCTTGGGCTTTAAGGCCTTTGTTGAAAAACAATCTGGACATCAAATTCTTAAGCTAAGATCTGATAATGGCAGAGAATATGTTAAAAACAACTTCATCAACTTTCGCACTGAGAATGGAATTCAAATGCAACATACTGTTCCATATACTCCACAACAAAATGGTGTAGATGAAAGGAAGAATCACACCTTAAAGGAAATGGCTAATTGTATGCTTCAATCTAAAAGACTTAGTCTTAATTATTGGGCAGAAGCAATTAAATGTGCAAATTACATAATAAATCACACTCCTACTAAGGTTTTAAAGAATATCACTCCAGAAGAAGCATGGAGCTCAATTAAACCAGATGTGAGTCACCTTCGTGTTTTTGGAAGTGAAGCATGGGCCCATATTCCAGATGAGAAACATAAAGCTTTAGAACCTAAGAGTGAAAAATGTATTTTTGTTGGATATTCTGAAGATCTCAAAGCATATAGACTTATTCCATTTAAGTCCAAAAATGTTATCATTAGAAGAGATGTAAAGTTTGATGAAAATATATCGGCCCACGAGCCTATTTCAACGAATGTGCCACCTCTCTCTATCTCTTCTACTTTTTAACATATTTCTTCTTCCGATGATGAAAGTGAGGATGACAATCCTACCCCACCTTCTCAGGACCCTCCTTCAGCTCCTTCACTTCCAAAATGGGTCCGTGCTACTCGGGATGCAGCAGGTGATCTTGCTGGTGATCCTATAGATCAGCGTCGTACACGTTCTCAGTTCAAAAGAGCCTCTTCTTTACTGGCTCAATTTTCAGCAAATTATGATCCCGACACCTTTGCAGAAGCTTCAGGCCATCTAGATTGGGACGCAGATATGAATGAAGAATATCGTTCATTATTGGCAAACGATACATGGGATCTTGTTCCTCTACCAAAGGGACGAAAACTTGTTAGATGTAAATGGGTTTAGAGAACCCAGTATGGACCAGACGGGAAAGTTGATAAACATAAAGCTCGTCTTGTTGCTAAGGGCTTTTCACAAGTTGAAGGCATTGACTATACTGAAACCTTCTCGCATATTGCCAAAATGAACTCTGTCCACCTTGTTCTTTCCCTTGCTGCCTCTTTCAAATGGGAAGTCCATGAGATGGATGTTAAATCCGCCTTCTTGCATGTGGACTTGCATGAAGAAATCTATATGGAACAACCTATTGGGTTTATACAAACAGACTCTAGTCTTGTATGTTGGCTTAAGAAATCCCTTTATGGTCTCAAGCAAGCTCCTCAGGCTTGGTATGCCAAAATGGATAGCTTTCTTTTAGAATCTGGATTTTCTAGGTGTCATTCTGACAATACTGTCTACACCAAGAAAGTGGGCAAGTCTCTTATAATTCTTGTTCTTTATGTTGATGATCTTATCCTTACTGGTAGTGATCCAAACCTTATCAACCATGTGAAGTCCAACCTTAAAAAGAAGTTTGAAATGACAGAATTAGGACACTTACATTATTTTCTCGGTCTTCAAGTCTTGTAATCCAAGGAAGGTATTTCCCTCTCCCAATCCAAGTATGCCTGTGATCTTTTATGCCATTTTCACATGGAAGATTGTAAGTCAGCTCCTTCTCCCTTTCAGGCTGGAGTCAAAGTTTCAGTCACTTGTACTTCCCCAGAATTTGATGCTACCTTATACATTCAACTTGTAGGAAAACTTTTGTATCTAACCCATACTCGTCCTGACCTTTCCTTTGTTTTTGGCCTTGTTGCTCGGTTTATGTAAACCCCACGTGAAAGTCATTGGAAAGCAGCTAAAAGAATACTTCGTTATGTTCAAGGTACAGTTCAGTTTCAAATTCATTACAGTGTCGTAGCATCTCCTCTATTGGTTGGTTTCACTGATTTCGATTGGGCTGGTGACCCTGATGATCGGAAGTCTACTACCGGTTATGTGCTCACTCTTGGTTCAGGACCTATTACATGGGATTGCAAGAAACAAGGTGCCATTTCTCTTTCTTCCACAAAAGTAGAGTATCGTGGTGCCGTAGAAGCTAGTAAGGAAGCCTTGTGGCTTCGTCAGATCCTATCAGAGTTTGGCTTTCAGCAGCAGCATCCGACTACACTTTGGTGTGATAATCAAAGTGCCATTCAACTATGCAAAGATCCAGTCCAGCATCAGCATAGCAAACACATTGAACTACACATGCACTTCATCAGAAAGCTCATTCATGACCATGTTCTTGAAGTGCAATATTGTTCAACAGATGATCAAGTTGCAGACATCTTTACGAAGGCTCTCACAAAGGCGAAGTTTACTAAACTTCGATTTATGTTGGAGTTCAGGAAGTTGTCACTAAGGGGGGATAGGCTCTAGTGCCTCCTTCCTTCTCCTATTGTGTCATATTTGTAAATCCTTCAATCCTATCCCAAGTTGTTCTTAAGGGGGGATGTTAGGATATTCCGACACATAGAAATAGTTAAGTATAACTTGGTCTAGTATAGAGTTAGGTAAAAGTGTGTTTCTTTACTATGTACATTTGTAACTTACAATCCGACGGTCACGATATGTAGTGATCCGACGGTTCATTCTCTCCTCGGTATTACCGACACTTGATCCGTGGCTTGACAACCGATTGGTCCATGAATTCTATTTAAAGCGCATGGAGGGTCATTTGCAGGTTAACCGTGCATGAGAGAAGCTTATGTAAATTTTCATTCTTTTATTAATAAATTGCCTGTAGTGGACGCGTTGGCTCAGGCCGTGGACTGTTTCCCTCTTTGAGGGTTTTAACCACGTCAAAAATACTGGTGTATTGATCTATGATTTGTTTGTGAGCGGTTTCCTTTGGTATTTTGTCTGAGGAACTTACCCTGTAAATTCCTATAGGCAGATAAGTCAATAGGTAGAGTGAATAAAAGGAGCCCAATAGTTTAATCTGAGCCCTTGGATGCTATAAGGCTAGATTAGATAGATATGACTATGTAAAAGAAAAGAAAGTTTGAAAAGGGTTTTCTAGTCTAAGTGCACCCTAATAAAGGAGTGAAAATCCTAGGATAAAGTACGTAGGGTAAGTAGATGATGGTTGTATAATAAATGTGTGGTGAATGGTTAAGTTTAATGCTTAAATCTTTTGCTTTCATCACTTGGACAAAGCACAATTCACATTGGAGAGAGATCAAAGAAACAAATTCAAGTTAATTAATTTCCCTATCCATTTTCCCCATAAGTTTCACTAATTTCCCCTAAGTACTAAAGGTTCTTACAAAGTTAGAGGGGCTCAGAGCATTTCTCTAACTTTTGGAGGGATCGAACTCTCGACCCAATAATTTGGAATACCTAAAGTACTTAAATCCCCTTCCTCAACAATTACCCATTCATAAAGTCACTCACTCCCTCTTTAAAGCTTTTCCTAAGTAAAATAATTTTTTACTTAGGGTAATTAAAACATTCTCCATATAAACCCTCATATTCTTTTAGCCTAAGTTATAAATGTTATATGATGAAATATACTTTCAGAAGCGTTTTATCTTAGTGCATGTTGAATTTCCACAAAGTCATATTAACTTTTAACTTGTAGTATTTAACTCTCGAAATAAAACACCCATTTCCCATATTATTATCAAAAACCCAATAAATTATATATCCCACCCTTGGTTGCAAAATAACCATAATAACACCGAAAATTGGGATTAATTAGTTAAACCGTAACTAATTAAGCACTTCGACCCTGCCATGTTAAATGAGGATTAATTAGTCACCAGGATTAATTAACAACTCAATGACCAATCAGATCACCCCTGATATGAGTAACTCCTTTAATTAATATTGGGCCCACCCTCCATTATCCATCAGTCACTTCATCACCCCGACCACCATCCAATCTGATTACTCAGATCCAATGGCTATTACTCATATCCCTCGGGCCTTTTGGTCGGCCTTTAGCATGTGATGTGAGCAGTTTTCCAAATAGTGTCGATGCTACGTGTCGAAAGATGTGTGGAATCTCATAGCCCTCCTTCAATACCACCCACCTCCCATAAGTGGTGCGATGAAACCCGCTTACCGCTTCCCACAAATGATAACAAAAAGATCAAATCACCCTTGCTGACCTAACCTGTCACTGTCGTTAAACCCCCCAATATCAACCATTTACCCGTTTAAACACAAACCACAGTTTTTCTTGTTTTGACCTAATTGTGCAGTAAAACCCTATGTAACCCATCCTCACCACCTGAAACCTCTGTTAACCAATTCGAGCATGGTTTACCTCTCAAAAAGAATTTTGGACTCACTCCACAGATCTCTCAAGCTTAAATGAAACCTTTCTAACCTCCCCTACAAACCAATGGTTTCTTAACAGTTTGTTTTGTTTTACAGGTGATCAGAAGACCACAGCCTTGGATAAACAGTCTTAATACTAGTCATAAGACCTATTTACTCCGAGATTGTTATCAAATCTATTCAAACAGAGATGGAAAATAAAGCACACAGATAAAAGACAAGCAGAGGAAACATGGAATTAAAAGGATTTACTATTGAAATAGATAGTAAAACCTAAAATATGCATTGAAGGTAAAAGGAAACAGTAAAGAATAGTCAAAGTTTATCAGATTGAAGACCAAGTCAAGTAAATCAGCTAGCATGAAGATAAACAGCAGGGAAGACAATTACAAAACAAAGAATACAAATTCATGTCGAAGTGAAGACAAATGAAAAATAGAGTGGTAAAAGTAAAAAATAAATAGTAAACAGTAAAAGTAAACATGAAGAAATTAAGGGTTAGAAAAAGATAAAAACACTTTCACGAGCTACAATGAATTTTATCCAAAGTAAAAGTGAAAAATAGTCAAAAGAAGTTTAAGGTTAGAAGATGAAATTAGAGCAAAAATAGTACATTTTTCATAAATTTCCCATTTAAGTCATAGTTTTGCAGAAACTATTGTGGTCAATCCAAGAAGTATTTCAAGAAATTGGAGGAGATTTTTGTTTCTAACAGGCTAATCTACAAAAAATTATCTCACTTTTTACACAGGTATTACCAAAAGGGTGATAAGTGCATGTCTTCACAGACTATTTTTCAGTTTGGGCAAAGTCCTGTTTTTGACATTTTTTTGCAGAGAATATTGTGAATAGCTGAAGCTGAATTTTGGGAAATTGAGAGAGGTTTATCTCAAAAACATTCCTATCTACAAAAACTCTTTCACGTTTTACATATCTATCTCGGATTGAGATATAATATCATATCATTAGAGCCTAAGTTTGCAGAATTTCTAGGGCAGAATGCACAAAGGAAGGATGCAATTAGTGACTGGGATGCCTCATAATCAACTAAGAGTTGCAATAAAATTCAACTTTTTCTTCTTTGTCACTATAAATCCATAGAAATAGTGCCAAATAGATTCATTAGTTTTGAATGTCCTTTATTTAAGTTCTATTATTGTAAAACAGTTTGAGATATTTGTAAACCTATCGTGATATTTCTTCAAGATATTTCAGTTTAGAATTAGTATAAATACTTCTTCATTTGAAGTATTTTGGGTGGATTCTTAGAAATTTATATAGAAAATTTCCTTTTGGAATTGAAGTGCTGTTGAACAACTTCTTTATGGCTGGCTGGAACAAAGTAATAAAGTAAAGGACTTTTACAGGATACCTGTGTCAAACGAGAAACAAATAAGTATTCTATATTTTGTGTTTTTACATTTTTTCTGGTTTAATAAATATTCATATGTGTTCCATATCTAAATGATAAATGAAAAGTTATATTTCAAAAAGATATTTATTGCATTCTGTCTTTAAAATAATTTATATTCTTAATGTTTTCTTCCAGGCTATTATAGGTAGGGAATTATTAATTGCTCCCTGCTTTCATAGTTTATCACTATGATCATTTAACAAAGAATACTTAATTCCTTTTTGTTAATGAACACCCACTTTCCCTCATCTTGGGCCCTGTTGAAGGATTCTTAGTTTCCCTTCCTCCCTATTCAAGACCATATCACCCATTTGAAAATATCATTTGTCTTTTGTTTGCCTATCTTGCCCTGTGAAATTTCTCCTTTGCCAAATCAACCTGATCCAGTTAAGCCATCCCTCAGTTGACTCCATATCACAATGGCCTAAAATACCTTGTTCTATCCATCTGCTCTCGAATTCCATGACAAAAAAAATCAAAACCCCCAAGCTTTCATAATATCTCAAAAAATAAAGCTAAATCACAAAGAGAGACCTCTCTGAGTATAGATTGGCTAGATTCTGTACTTAAAAGATTGGTTTGTGGTTACCTTAGACCCCTTTCTTTCTTCTAACAACTTCAAGGAAAATATGAGTGATAACACGCCACATGATTTCTCACCACTTCGAGGGAAGACCTGTGCACTCATATATATATTTATCTTCTAGCTAATGCCACTCGCGCTCTATCACCTTCTTTAGTAATACATTGCATTTGTGTTGGTGATCCTCCATTAAAGCATCACCACCTAGTCTCTGTTGTGATGAGGTATGACTTTGATCTGCAACCCCTAGCACTCTGACTCATCTTGTTTATCTTGTCGGCCTCATAGGTGGTATATCTATATAATTTTAGAAATTAGTACCACATACACATATTTCTTAAGTTGGAAATGCATCAAATGTATAACAAATTTTACTTACCATCTAGGCACCATGCTCGTTGGAGTGGAACTGGTAAGTCAAGATCCCCTTAATTGTTCATGCCACTATATGGGTAGTCATCTATGTATAGTGGCATCTAGTCCTAATGAGAAAAACACTTAGGTGATAACACTTGTCTGACTCCCCCTCCTACACCTCATCTCAGTAGCTTCCCCCAGCATGCCTCCTGATCTCGTGTGGGCCCCCATCACAGATTTGAATATGAGGTCGAATAGTGGGTATCTTCTTAAAGAAGAGTGAGCATAAAATTGAGCCAATTGAATAATTATCATTGGTCCTTCATCTGCATAATTTCAACTATCATTTCAATGATAACATCATCATCTGGGCCACCCATAGTAGGTCCCCCCCAGTGCACTCTCCACCAGCATCCTCTTCCCTCTAGTGATATAGTCGAAGGCATGACTATGACAGATCCACAACTCTTCTGTGGAAATAGCTCATGCCTCTAGCCTCTTCAAGTCATTGATCTATATCGCCGTTCCCTTTGCATGACTCCATGGTACATAATGACGATTAACAAACTCATTTATATGCCTCCCACAAGGCGTCACTTGATGTATCTCCCGTACCACCCCCAAGGTGGGAAATCCTATTAGAAAATATATGTCTTGGATCATGATCTCAATCTTATGCCCTTCTACTACAAAGGCCTCCTGATCTAGGTCCCAGTAGCTCACTATCCTCGACATCAAGAGCTCTCGTCCCTCATCATAGGGTTCTCTAAGAACTTCATCACATCATATCATGCCAACCCTCCTCTAATTTCTTGATTCCCTTGAATCTCAGCATGGAGGGACTCGAAATATCCTTCTCGTCATGATACCTTCAGCTCTGCCATACCTTCAAAATACCATTATGTTTTGTTAATGAAGAGTCAAAGGCATGCATGTTCACTACTTAGCTTTAGCTCGCAGTAGACCAACAATCCTGACCATCCTCTTAGCCTAAAACATAGTTTTTCCCTCAAAATTGCATTAAACACACTTTTGCTCCCCATTCCTACACTCTAGAGTGTCAATTAGGCCCCAAAAAGTGTGTTGCAACCATAAGGATGAGAAGGGATACCCCATAGAAAATTGAAGCCCTATACGAAAGTCTAATCCATAAAAAATGATAAGTAAGGTTATGACACCTTCCTCCAACTTGCATATCCTGATTCCAATGGTTGGTTTGTTTGTTATGATCTCCACAAGATTTAGGGCCTTCTCCTCCTCTCCAAATTCTCCATAGCTCACTATGAAAATGAATGGGATTTGGAGGCAAAAAGCTCTTTTATAGGAAGAACCCTAGTTTTGTTGTCACCCATTGCGACCAAACCATAGCTCCATTTAACAAACCGTCAGCATTGTTGGAAAGCTATCATGATGTTTAGAATGGGTCTCTCTCTTTTTTGGTAATTTGACACTTCACAGGGAAGCCATGTTTTCCATGAGGTCTCACTTTTCCGCCTCTTAAAACTGAATTTCTACATTTGAGCCACTCGTACTCTGGTACCACTTTACCTTTGAGCTCATTGACTCATGTGTCAATTTTTGTCATGAGTAACCATAATTACTCATGTTTTCATGGCCCCTCCAGGCCTCTCCCACATGGCATCAACATTGAGTCATCCTTGTATTTATGGAGTTTGTTTTGTGTCCCCTTATGTCATGTTACAATGTTTCATACGTCGTTATGTTACATCCCTCTAATTTTATTCATATTTGGCCTCCAGGATTACTACGCCATCTTTTTTGAACCCTTGTTTGGGTCATTGACCATCCCCTCTAGAATCAAGTGAGTCGCTACCAAGTCAACCATCCTTATTATGCTCTGACGAGGGAATTCATTAGTCTGACACCCATCTTCTTTCATTCCATCATCATCCCTAGTGTCAGTCCATCAATCACTCTACTATGATCCCTCGTGTCTTTGTTGAGGATTGTTTATTGCCTTAACATTGGCAAGCCCCTTCTGTCGACCTCAACTCATTGATTCTATGAGAGTGGTTTAGAGGGTGATGTACCTTAGTTCTAGCTTCCATATTTGTTTAATGCCTTAGATCAAGCAAAGGGACTCATTATTTCCCTTTTACTTGGTTGTCTCTCATGTGCTCGACATCAACTCCTTATTGCATGATAGATATTTGTATGCTTCATGGTTCGAGGATCAAGATGATCGTCACAGTGATTCTTGGGTGTGTGTGAGATGTTCTAGACCTCATGAGGGGGTGGCCCTTCAGGTAGCCCCCCACAAGCTAGATGACCACAGATGTTGATCCAACCTGAAATGTAATTACGTAGATGTGATGGGTTTGGCTTCCACCGGCCACAACACCCACAACATGCATGTCTCCTTTAGATGACCCATTTAGATCTTCAGAGCCCTTTCTTATTAAAGATGGATTCCTTGGTTGTGATCCCCCCTAACCATGTCATCTCAAGGGGAATTATATCTCATGTACTTAGATGTTATTGTATTTAGTCCTGACCTATGTTTTTCTAGGCACATTATGTATATGGAATCCATTGCATTATTTTCTAGCCTAGTGATGCTAGTGTATCATGTATCATGTATCATGTATCATGTACTTTGTACCTCAGTCCCACATTGCTGGGCTCATCATTATTATTTGTACATACTTATCTTGGAAAGTATGGATATGCCCCCCCACCTCATTTGAGATCATGTACTCCCACATAAAAGGAGACTTCTATCAGTTTAGTAGGTCTCGCCCCCTCCATTATTTGTCCGTCCTTGACTTGCTTCAGTTCTTTCTCTCTCTCTTAGACTCCCCTTTTGGTGTCTTGTGGAAGTGTAACATACAACATATGTTGGTCATACGATTTTCTCCTAACACTCATACGTGTGGGGGAAATCTATTATCACCAAAAAATGATCACCTAGCCATTTATAACTAGGTAGATCGAAATACACCATGTAGATTTAATTTTACCATTGTATAATCACTTTCACTATGGAAAATAATTTAGTAAACCACTTTTATTCAGTTATTTTTTTATTTAAATGAAAAACCAGTGAGAATAATTAGATAAATCATTATTTTTTTAATTTTCTCTAAGAATAATTATTAAATCATTATTCTTTGTCACATTTGACTACATCCCTTAGGAATAATTAAATAAATCACTATTTATTTCATTTTCCTTATTTTGTTATTGGAATAATTGTTAAATCACTATTTAATAACTATTTCAATTTCATGTCATTCTTAATTCTCGCTAAATAGTTAATAAATCGTTTTATTTTTTAATTATTTCTAAAAAAAGATATTTAACCATTTTAAATCTATTTTCTCTCTCCAATAAATATAATAAATTATTCCAAGCAATTAGATCTTGGTTTGGTTAATACTATTTTATTATTCTCCATTTTCAAGATTAACTCAATACTTTGTTATAAATAGTAGGGTTTTTTCATTCATTCTTGACCATGATAATAATTATCATCACCATTATCCTTTTTTTTCTTTTGAGCTCCCATTTGAGTTCTCCACATTTTGTCTTGGTTTTTCACATATTGAAAGAGAAGATCATTTTCTTAAGCATTAAGGACATCAAAGGACCCATCCCATGGGGGGATTTATAGAACCTTTTGTAGATCTCCTTCACCAGGTGTTTTCATAAGGAATTTATTCAATTAAAGTCTTCCCAGTTGCATTATTACATTGGATTTGAATCACAAGCAACAATCAACTTATTGTTAGGATCACTTGTCACGTAGTGACTTAAGTGAAATTTTTTTGGTACAACTTCCAAGAAATTGCACACTAACATATATTCCATTGATAATTATTATCGATCGATAAACACTTTTGAAACATGGTGTAGAAATTTAAATTTCAATTTAATTCATGATAATTTAAGTCAATGTTTGTAGATATATATATTTACTTCACAAATTTTATTTTTAATAAATAAAATAATTTAAAAAAATAAATTATTATTAAATGGTAATAATTTAGCTAATTATATACATAGACTAAATGGTAGGGGACAAAAGAGAAAGTTTTATAAATAAATTTACTTACAATGACCTAAAATTATAATTATATATATAAAGAATGTATTTTTTTTTTTTCTGAGTAAAGACTAAATCTATTAAAAAAGGAAAAAAAAAATATAGTACAATCAAGCCTGGAAGCAGGCAGAGCAAAGAAGCAGGGGAACCGGAGGTGAAGGAAATTCAACCTCGTTCCAAAGAGATAGACAAGGAAATGACCAAAGAGAGCATAGGACTACATCTGAAAAGACTGAGCAGAGAAGCTACCCTGAAGGGTTATTACCTAGAACACGACATTTTTTGCCTTTTTTCTTACTAACTTTTCTCCACCCAGAGGAGCTTGGCTGACTTGTAACTAGTTGTAGATGATTCTGATCTGACGACTGAGCCTCCTTCTCAGAGTCTGAGGACGAAGAGAGATGAGCGTGCTTCTGGGAAATCTGAGGATTAGAGGGAGCCTCTGGAACAGCTGAGGGAGGGTCCTCCGAAATTTCCTCATTCTGCATATCAACTTCAACTTCCTCATTAGCCTGCACATCTGCTTCAGATTCCTCCTCCTCTAAGCTTGAGAAGTCTAAGTCGCCCAGCAGATGAGGAGGCTCAAAAGGATTCCATCTTTTGGATTTGGGCTTACGGTTCAGATTCTTCTTTTTATCTTTTAACTGCGAACATGTACTCTGAAGGTGCCCTGTTTGATGACAATGGCGACAGCGGAAGGCTGTGTTCTCGTAATCTAGTGACTGAGTCCAGTGGAAATCTCCAAACTTGAGGTTAATCTGATCCGGCAGTCCTTTGCTGATGTCTATTTCTGCACATAGTCTGCCGTAAGTATAGAGACCATTTTCCCTTCTTGAGGTATCTGTAGCCAGGTATCGTCCTAAAGTATTCCCAATGGCTAAGAAAACAGTGAAATCCCAAAAATGAGCCGGAAGATTTGGGAGTCTAACCCAAATGGGAATCTTGGAGATCACTGCTGTAGAAGGGTCGAAATCAGGAAACCAGGGGGTGAGAAAAAGCCCAGCCGTACCCCAAAACCAAGGGCCTCTCGTTAAGGCTTTCTGGTAGTCTTCATTTGAGTCAAAAACCACCAGGAAGAAGCCTTTTGAACATAGGAAAATTTTACATTTTTTAGTCGAGAAGGAATGGACCCATTGATAAAGATCTGCTGTACGAGGCCATAGCCCGTTAAATCTGCATATTAGTCCTGAGTCTGCAAAAGTCTGATAGCGGTTCTCAACCCCAGGATTAGAGAGGCTAATGGAGGGTATCTCCTCTGATTTGTCAACCAGAAACGGCTTTGGAACGCCATTTGGCTGGGCTATCTTGGAAGAAGCCTGAGGTTGGGCAGTGTTTTTGCATGCTGCATCTTTGTAAGAGAAAAAAGGAGCTGAGGAGGTTTGCCCGAAGGAACCACCTCTTAAACGAAAAGAAACCCAAATAGAGGCATCCTTTTGAATGCTGTAGAAGGAAAGAGATAGGGGCTGCATAAGTTGCTTACCCTGATATAGTAGTCTGAGGCAAGAGGAGGGAATCCCCAGCCTGCATTCAAGTTTTTGCAGAAGATCCTGCACAAGATCTGCTGCATGCACCCATAACATTGTCATTTTTCCTAAAAAATTGACTTGGATCTGAAATGCAGAGGAGTCTTCAGGCAGATCTGGTGGGTACGAGAGAGAGAGCTGCCTCAGAGATGAGCTCGTTTGACCCTGCCGCCTGAAGATAGTTTGCCCATAGATCTGGGTTTTTTCTTGAGGCTCCAAGATCTGCTGGGCTTCTGATCTGATGATTTGGTTGCATATCTGCGAAACTGACAGCCAGCCATCCCTTGCCGCCTTATCTATATCTTGACGTCGGATCTTGGGGTTTCCATGAATGCAGATCAGGTCACCGAGAAGCTCCTTGAAGTCGACCACCCCCCAATGCTCCGGCAGGTTAATAATCCACTTATTAAAGAGGCCAGAGCCACGTTCGCCCTTTTCAGGCGACCCATCAGAGTTTTCGGAAAAGCAGAGCTCGGGCTTTTCTTCTGGTGTTTTTTCCGGCTTCCGGAGAAGCTTCTTCGCCCGTTCGGAAGTAAGGTCCCATGAATCATCAGGACAGGGCCTTAACTCCTGTTCGCTGTGGGCATACCTGCAGTTATCACCGTGCCTGCAATCCTGTGATCGACGCCTGAAATATGAACAGAGACTGGTTTTCCAGAAGGGGTCTAGGGCAGCCTCTTCCCTGCGCTTTCGTTTGAGGTTCTGAAGTTCTTCAGCCTGGCCATCGGGGGTGCTGGGATTAGGGTTCGGGTTTGGTCCAGCGTCCATCGCAGTGAGCTCTTCTAGCAATACAATAAAAAAAAAAATAAATAAATAAATAAAAAAATAAATAAATAAAAATAAAATAAAATAAAAAATAAAAATAAAAAATAAAAATAAAAAAAATAAAAATAAAAAAAATCTATATATAAAGAATGTATTAAGTCAAGGCTCAAAATGATTTTAATATAAGAAGAATTTTAATTTTTATTATTTATAGGATTAATAGCTTAAATTTCAGCAGTAAAGATGGCTAATGGTTAGCCACTCCTGGAAGCCTATAATCCATCAAATTTCTTCTTGTTAACGCCCTCTCCCTCTTCCCCCCTGTCACCCTCCCTCCTTTCTTTTCCTAAGTTTCGTTCCCCCTCTTTCTTTAAACCCCTTAATCTTTTATTATTATTTCATTTATAATGATGATTTTTTTAACATTTTTTGCCATCTCGAAATAAAATATATTCCTAAATAATTTTAGCTATGAATCCTATAAATAATATTAAAATTCTTCGTATATTAAAATCATTCCGAACCTTTAATCAATACTATATATATATATATATATATATATATATATATATATATATATATATATATATATATATATATGGGTTCTTATAAATACATTTATTTATAAAAATTCTGTTTTGTCCCCTAACGTTCAGTCTATTTAATATAATTTAGCTAAGCTATTAACCATTTAATAATATTTCACATTTTGGAAATTCTTTTATTTATTAAAACGAAATTAATGAAATAAATAAATATATTAATATATCTTCAAACTTTGACTTAATTTATCAAGAATTACATTAAAATTAAAATTAAAATTTCGATACCATTTTTCAAAAGTTTTTACTAGTCAGTAATAATTATCAAAGGAATATACCTTCTAATTTATCTTTCATCTATTTTCTCATTTATTTATTCATTTATTCTGATATGTATTTCTTTGACCATTAATCTTTTTCATTTCCTTTAAATTTTGTTGACCCTCCATCCCAAATTTTTGATCCTCCATCCCTTGACCGTTCATAATTTTTAATTTTTCATACTTTTAATATATTTTAATTTTTTTTGTCTATTGACCATCATACCAGTCTTTCATTATTAAAATGTTGATCAACGCTCACGCTTAATATATTCGTTCTTTATATTCCTTGAATATGGGTGGAGTTTCCACTCAAAACTTCACACAAGAAAAACCTCCACACAGTTCATATCCAAAAGTTTCAAGCAATATGAATATTTTTTCGAAATCTCCACTCTCAAATGTTAGATTATTTTCCATCTAAGGGAATTAGGTTTTTAAACATTGAATGATCATGATAATTATAAAAATTTGGCCAATATTTTACCTTATAACATCCCCATACCACTATACCTCTATAATAATACCGGTTACAACCTTTCATTGCCATCATATCCTGAGGTGTCGCATCAAAATCTCTCAAAAATCACCTAGCATTCAACCGATAAAATTGGATGTAAGGGTCCAACAAATAATTAACACAAAAGGAGAGTTTAATTATGAATCAAACACTACCACAAGTGACCTATTTCACCCTCACTTAACATCTTAAATGTATCATGCCTTATCGACCATCTTCTCATTTGTCTTTGCCACTCCTATCAAAGAGAGACATTCCACAATCAAAACTCCTTCTACACCATGGGTGTCATTTTTAGAACAAAGCCTAATGGAGTGAAATCCATTCAAGCATATCCTTGGGTTAGAGATCAGTTATAGCAGGTCAACTCGCTCAGTTTCTATAAGAAATTTGATGGGCATGGACATAAGTCACAAAATCTTTTATACGAGATTTTAATAGAGTAGAGGTAGAATTTGATGACATTAAATTCATTATTATAGAGTCCATATTGTGTAATCATGTCGTCCCACATTTACCCACTTTCACTGGTTTTCCTAGGGTAAACATGAGTTGAGGGTCACTATGATAAGACTCAACCTCCTATATGACCTCAAGGAAATGGAATCAACAAATTAAGACTTTAGTGACCTCCCTTAGGTGCCTTAGGACCTCCAAGAGCAACCAAACCCCTCCAAGTGTCCAATCTCTGAGTTAACTCTTTGTTTCAATGACCTAGAGCATTAGTGTATCCCTTTCCAAGGCTTCCAAGGGACTATATCCCTCCAATCTCTCCCATAGGCTTGCTTCCCAACGACTTTGGACTTTTTCAGTTAGTCCTATGCAAGCAACCTGGAATTTTGAGCCACTTTTTTAGGGCTAATACTTAGGCCCCTACCAAAAACTCAATGAAACTTCCATAAATAATGAATCACATAGAAACAAGGCTTACAAACCAAAGTTTAAACTAGGACTTGACTTGATGTCTCCCAACCAGGACTGACATTCCGTCAAACACCTAATGAACATGCAACCTACAAGTCATGAATGCATATCTGAACATAAGGATCTAAAAATTTATTTGAGGATAAGCAAGAAGGGTTTATACCTTCTCATAATACTTCTCATAACACCAATTAGGTCATTCATTCGTCAACCATACATTCATTGAATGAAATGTGATAAGAGCCATATTGAGATCTTTCATATAACCATGCTTATAACCAACAAATAACCAGATACATAACAATGGTAGAACAACCATTAAAGTCACATAATAACAAGTATATTTACTTATCAAAGATAACAGAAACTTAGATCTTATTAACCATATGCAAAAGCCAACCAAGTCAGGGACTTCCACATACCACCCGACCATAGATTGGGTTGAACCAAATCTTTCTTTCAGCCAATCATCCCTGTGCCATATTCCAAGAATGAATGTGGAATCCCATGGGATAAACCAATCCATAAACAAACAATGGAATCTAGAGGTTAAACCATCTCCACTCTCACCATACCATGATCTCACCTAAACTAATTATGAGATCACAAAACCTAACTGAGATTGGATGCCTCATAATTCCTTCACCATCCCTTGAGGAATTTTCTTGTCTCCATCGACCTGTTGTGGGCTTCCCAAACAAGACCATCTCCGCCCCCAACCCTTGGGATTTTCCTGAGAACAATTCACCCATATCCAAAAACCTTCCAAAAATCCAGAGCTCAAGCGAGAAAGAATACCATCACACCATGACTATCTGGAAATGGAAAGGAAAGGCTAAAACAATTTTTGAAACTAGGTAAAACCCATGCCAATGACAACAAGGAAACCAAATACACACATGCATATACCATGCATACCAAAACTAGCTAGGAAAACATACATGCAACTTGTTACCTTCAAGCATTCCTACTGAAGCTTCTTGATCCAACCTTTACTTGCTTGACCCTTTCTTTCCCTGTCCTTCCTTATCCTTCATTTTCTTTCCTAATTTCCTTCTCCTCTTGGTGTTGTTCTATTCTTTGATACTAATTCCAAACTTGAATGGACAAAAGGCTCCAAATGGATGCTCTATTGTATTTTTATTATTTATGCCTCTAACTTCTTTATTTTTCCTGAATTTTCCTTAAATTTCCTCCTCACATGCAATCTATGACCTTTCACTTCCCTTTTCTCCTATTTTCCCTTATTTTCATAAAATAAATTCCAATAATACATTTTTTCCTTTTCAAAGCCTTTTCCATTTCCTTTTCCATTTTCCCCTTAGCAATGATAAACAACAAGTGATACCCAAAATTTAGCTTAGAATATGTGTCCCTTGACCTTGGTATTATTTTTCCTTTATTAACTTTTATTGCATGAAATTTTACCCAAGGTTGTTACCGACTCCTCCCCCTTAGGGGAAAATCATCCTCAATGTTCTATGACACCTACAACCAACACAATCACTGAAAATAAAAGCATACTACCCATGGAGCTTTACAACCCAACTCGTTGTAGTATTTAACTTTCTCAAAAGAAAAACCATCATGACAAACATGACAACATGATAACCATACCACTTATTGGAGATTCATAAAATAACTCATGATAGAATTTACATCCATGTACATATATACATATACCAAAACTTCTTTTCCTAAACCAAAAAACAATGAATGATACATAGCCCACATCTAATTATACATCTCCCATGTAGCTTCATCTAGTCCAAAGTGCTTCCACTATACTTTTACTTGGTCGAATTCTCTGTTTTGGAACATTATTTATTTCCTCTACTCTATGCACTGAAGTTTTGTCTGGAATTCTCCTGCTGGTTCCACTTGTAATATAGACGAATCAATAACATTATCAACATCCTTTACATATCTCTTAAGCAATGAAATATGGAAAACATCATGGACTTTCATTGTCATAGGTAGTGCAAGTTTGTAGGTTGTTGGTCCAATCCTCTCAAGGATCTCAAAAAGTCTGCAATACCATGGTGCAACTTGGCACATGATCCAATCCTCAAGGAGTTGTTCTTGAGTTTGATGCATAAATACACATGCTCCCCAACCTGAAACTCCTTAAATATCCTCTGCTAGTCTGCATAACATTTATGTCTATCCTATTCTTCCTTTAGATTCTTCTTTATAACTTTCATCTCTAATTCCATTTCTACCAACATATCTAGTCCAATAAGCACCGTGTTCACCGGATCACTCCAGCTGATGGGAGTATTACAACTTGACTCATAGAGTGCTACAAATGGACTCATCGTCAATGAATATTCATAACAATTGTTGTAATAAAACCTAAACAATTAAAGGTACTGCTCCCATTTCATCTACTGATTCATGACATACATCCTCACTATATCCTCTAGAATCCTATTGACCCTCTCTATCTCTCCATCTATCTATGAATGATAAGTTGTACTAAAGGTCATCTATGTCCCCAAAATTGCAAATAACTCCTTCCAAAATTTGGAAGTGAACTTAGCATCCATGGCCGACACAGTCTTCTTTAGAACACCATGCAATCTCATGATCTCCCTGATGAATGCATGTTCCACCTCACTAGTTGAATAAGTATTCTTCACTAGAATGAAGTGATCTACCTTACTTAATATATTGACCGCAACCATGATAGAATCATGCTGTTACGACGTCCTCATAAGACCTGTAATAAATTGCATGGAAATGGCCTCTCATTTCCATTCTGGAATCTAAATAGGCTGAAGCAACCCACCTAAATTCTTACACTCGACTTTAATTTATTGATAGTCTCAAGATCTAGCCATAAACTCTGCCACTTCCTTCTTCAAATTCAGTGAATAGTAGAACTTCTTCATTACTATCAATGTATTCTGATATCCTCGGTGTCCTGAATATGGCTTGACATGAAATTCCCTCGAGATAAAATTCTTGATCCCACTATCATCTGACACATAGATCTTGTCCCTGAATCTCACCAAACTGTTTTCCATGAGATGCTATTATGCATCGTAATCCCCTGTACCCTGGTGTAACTTATACCTAAGCTCCATGTACTTGTCATCCTACTGGCCTTCCTGTAAGATCCGATATTGTAAATCTATCCCATAAGAGATCACTAATGTATCATGGTTCATCCCCACTCTCCCATTGAGAGCATATGAAACTGTGTTCTCCTCATCCTTAATGTATTTGATCTCAAAGTCAAACTCATTGATCATGACCAACACCTAGCCTCCTTGACCTTCATTTTCGGTTGGTCAAACATACATTTCAACCCACTATGGTCGTTCATCAATAAAACCCTCTTGATAAGAAGATAATGCCTCCACATCTTCAAGGCATGAATAATCACTTCCAACTCAAGATCATGATTCACATAGTTATGCTCATGCTCATTCAAATTCCTAGACTCATAACACACCACCTGTCCCTCCTACATCAAGACCCTCCCAAGTCATCTCTTGTAGGAATTTGTACACACCACAAAAGCTTTTTCTGGATTGGCAATCTTAAGAACTAGAGTATTGGTCAACAACTACTTGAACTGCTCAAAACTGGGTGCACACTCCTATGTCCATTCAAATTTATTACCTTTCCTTTTCAATAATGTAATAGGATATGCAATGCATGAGAAGTTCTTAATGAACCTCTTGTAGTAACTTTCTAGCCCCGTGAATGATCTGAGTTCATCCACATTCTTTGGAGCTTCCCACTCCATGATAGCCCTTATCTTTTCTAGATCCACTGCTATGCCTTCCTTGGAGATAACATATCCCAAGTAATGTAACTTTATATGAAAGAAGCTACACTTTCTAAGCTTAGCATACAACTCATGTTCTCTTAGTAATATCCATACTATTGCTAAGTAGTTGGCATGTTCTTCCTCATTCTTATAATATATCAATATATCATCAATGAATACAATAACAATTTTTTCCAAATAAGGAGACAACACACTATTCATCAAGAACATAAAAGTATCTATGGAATTATTCAAACCAAATTGAACCACAAAAAACTCATAATGCCCATACTTGGTCCTAAAATTAGTCTTGTATGTGTCCTCTTCTTTGATGCATACTTGATGGTATCCTGATCTTAAATCAATCTTCGATAAGACTTCTCCTCCCTTCAACTAATCAAACAAGTCATTAATCCTCAACAATGGGTACCTGTTCTTAATCGTCATCTTGTTCAACTATTTTTAATTAGTGCAAAATCTAAGAGTACCATCCTTTTCTTCATAAACAATACCCTTGCATCCCAAGGTGATACAATTGGCCTAATAAATCCCTTATCAAGAATTTCCTTCAATTGTAACTTCAACTCTACTAAATCACATGTGCTCATCCTATAAGGTGTCTTTGATGTTGGTGCTCCCTCTAGTACGAACTCAATAGAAAAATCTACTTCCCTATGAGGAGGAAACTATAGAATCTCCACTGGAAACACATCTTGAAATTGTTGTAATACAGGGTACCTCTTGAATATTTATGTATCCTCAACATCCTTACCCTTGTCACTGGAAATATGGGCTGAAAATAATACACACACTTTCCTACAACTATGGTTAGCCTACATAGCAGTGACCATCCTCATTGATGTAGGCTTCTTATTCCTTGCAAGAATCTCTTTTCCCCATTATCATATAGGCACTCAATAACCTTTTCATAAAAATCTAATTTGAACCTGTGAAGATACAACCAATCCATACCCAAAATAATATTATATGATCCCAGTGGTAGTACATTCAGATGGGTTATTGTAGGAATACCATGAATATTAAATACACAAGCTCTTACCTAATGATGAACACTCTTCTTAGTACTTGTAGCCAACTGCACCAACCAAGACTTTGCATGAGTTTATTTTCTCAAAACACACATATCCACAAGGTTAGGATTAACATAACTATAATTATAGCTAGGGTCAATAAAAATAGAAACAAATTGACGATAGAGCTTACCTTCCATCTCAATAATGGATGCCTAGTGATTTGTTTTCATGTTGTCCACAACTGCATAAATCCAAGGAATCATATGACCAACATCCCTAACTGTTTGCACCTCTTGAGAACTATAGATATGAGGCCTACCACCTTAGTATAATTTAAAATCCTTCTTGCGATTATGTTTGCCACATATCCAAAAATACAATGGTCCCCTACCATCACCTATAGTATGTTTCTTTCTAGGCTATGACCCATGTACTTTCTCAACTGCATTGAACTTCTTGTAAGGAGCAACATTTTATTTCTCACCTGCATCTTGCTTTCTTTCCTTCTTTCATGGCAAATTCCCTTTAACTTTCTTGTTTCCTTTCAAATCATGCTTAGCCTCATCTTGGTGCTTTGACTGCTCATAACAATGCTTAAAATTTCAGATGGCCTCCTCGAAGGATCTAGGATCATAAAACTCAATCCAGTCTCTATATGCCACTAGAAAACCACTGATGAATATTTGAATATTAGCCTTCTCATCATTGAGGTAAGGCACATACTTGAAAAACTACATGAACCTACTAGTATACTCATCATTGGTTAGAGAACCCATTTTTATCTCATAGGACTCCTTGGCTCTGTCATCATATTACCTCTCTGATATGTACTTATTCTTAAAGCGTCTCTTGAAATAATCCCAAATCAACTCTTCTTCACAAATTCCCTTAATGTTATTCACATCTTCCCACCAAATATGTGATTTCCCTTTAAGTCTGAAGGTGGCTATTTTGGCTTTTATGTTCTCTAAATAGTTATGCAATCTGAAGAATATCTTCATCCCAGGGAACTATGCCTCTGCATGTTTTGACTTCTTCATCTCTCCATCGAATGTAGGAGGCTTGACTTTCTTCAATTCCTCTGGCATGCACTCACTCTTCCTGTAAGGATGGTGATGGTGATGATTATGATAATGTCTCCTTGATGAGGAACTAGAATTATTCCCATACATGTGGATCCCCCTATAAATTGTATCCAGTGATCTATTACTATGACTGTATCCTCTTTATCCACACTGTATTTGGATCGAGACCTGCTACCATAGGCTCCATTAGTTTTCTCTTCCTACTCTTGCCTAATCTTCAACTATCCTTGTCTCTGCAATTTTTACAAGCTCTGAAGAATTGTTGCATTGACTTCTACCTATTTTTCCCGATCCCTTACAAGTATTTCCTAGTCCTCAACCAATCTCTCAATGTCTGCATTGCAAATTTTTATCTATGCCCTTAAAATGCTTAATGTATCTACTATACTAGGATAATACTCACCTCCTTGCTTCCAAACTAATTTGTAGGGAGAGTCATAAGAACTATAGTCTACCATTTTTCTTGTCATCTTTGATTATATTCTTCCCGCAAGTAGGCAATGTAAGATAAACCAAATAAATACCAAAATCAAAACCATACCTCATTGATGTTCAGGGGAGGATGATCCGATTTGTGAAATCATTCCACGTTAGCATGATACATATATAATCATAATAACATCAATATAATAACATCATGCATGACCATACCAACTTTTTACCATGACCCCATGCATGACAACCAAAAGAGAGTGCAACTTGGCTCTGACACCACCTTATAGCTGCCTCCTCTCACAATTACCCACTTTCACCACTTTTCCCGAGGTAAACATGAGCTGAGGGTCCCTATGATAAGACTCAATCTCCTATATGGCCTCAAGGAAATGGAGTCAACAAATTAAGACTTTATTGATCTCCCTTAGGTGCCAAAAGACCTCCAGGAGTAGCCCCACCCATCCAGGTGTACAACCCATGAGTTAACACTCTATTTCACTGACCTAGAGACTTAGTTGCTCCCTTGCCAAGGCCTCTAAGAGATTGTAACCATTGAGTCACTCTCATAGGCTTACTTCCCAATGACTGTGGAAATTTTCAATTAGTTCTATGCCAGCAACCACAAATTATGAGCCAATTTTTCAGGGCTAAGACTCAGGCCCCTACCCATAACTCAGTGAAACTTTGAGAAATAATGAATCACATAGAAAAGGGATTCCAAACCAAAACTTAAACCAAGACTTGATATGACCTCTTATAGAAATTCCTTGTAGTTTCAAACTACATATTATAATATGCTAAAACAATTGACTTGAATATACTCTACTCATAAGTGGAAAAACAATAAATGATCAATGAAATAAAAAAGAATAAAAGAGAAAGAATTTAATCACACATAACACAATGATTTTATGGGCGAAGCCACAACTAAAAAGCCCTGCTATCTGCATATTTCATTAATAAGAAAATATGAGAAGATTACAATTCTCTGCTGAAGCTTGAGGAACCTCTGCACTATCTCAATCTATCTCACTACTTCCCAAACAATCCCAAGCCAATACTTACCCAATTCTACTACCTTCCAAGCTCTTATTTCCTTGTGCCGTTTCCTTGGGAATGAACCCATATTTAATTGGGGCCACAATTATGAATTGCACAATCCTCATAGGCCTTCCTCTAATTTCTTGCACCACCTGTACAATTTAGATAATTATACAACTAATAGTACATTGTCCCCAAACTCCAATCTCAGCTAGGTCTTTCTCTGATCTGACATGCATGAATCAATTATTAGTTAATTGCCAATTTACTAGTTGATCACTGTTGGTTACACCCCATTACTAGATCTTCCACTAATTCCTCCATCAGTTGGAATTAGTTTAACTAACTTCAATGGATTTTAACTGAATTAAATAATTACAACTCAAAATAAACTCAACCTAGGCTCCTAAAAAGTAGGAGACACTCTACATGACAATTTAGAACCTCAACTCGAACTAACTGGGCCAACTAAGTCAAATTAACTTAGTTAACTATTGCAAGTTGTCATTGTAGGTTTTAACCCTGTACAAAAATTACCTGCATACGAATTCTAAATCACAAGAAAAAATAAAAATGCGAGAGCATAACACATAAAACACATAAACACAAAGATTTCCCACTCGATCTCAAAACCGAGACTACCAGCTTTATTTTTCATTATGTTCCTTTCAATGTTACAATACATATTTATACATGCCAAAGCATCCAATACCATGGACCGAAAACCATCACGTCCAAAACCATGGATCAAAAACCATAGGTAGGTTCGCCCAACCTAATATAGGGTCCAAAAAAAATTTCCTCAGGGCACTACCCCGAACCCCGTAGAGGGGGGCTACCCGCCCCCCTCAAACCCTCCGGACAGGGGGGGCTACCACCCCCCCTGTGACCTCCCCACTACGCAATCGGCGCAGCGAAGGGGGGGCTCCGCCCCCCCTCTAA
>APFE030021951.1:26281-41990 GCA_000404065.3 Pinus taeda
CCTCTATGAACACCACATCTCGACTGTACACAACCTTCCTTGTTACTGGGTTCCAAAGCTTATAACCATTTAAACCATCCTTATACCCAATAAAGATGCACTTTTCAGATTTACCATCCAACTTGTTCGTTTCTCCTTTGGAACATGTACATATGCATCACATCCAAATACCCTCAGATGTGAAAGAGAGGGTTTCTTACCAGTCCATACTTCTTGTGAGTCTTATCCTCCAACGCTGATGAAGGTGACCTGTTGACCAGGTAACATGCAGTATCCACCGCCTCTGCCCAAAATTCCTATCGGCTAATCGGCACCAACTGACAATGCCTTTTGCCCTTTCCATCAATTGTCTTGTTCATGTCTTCCTGCGACTCCATTTTGCTGAGGTGTATATGGAGTAGTCTTCTGCGTGCTATAGCACACTTCTTACAAAATTCTTCCAAATCCTTGTTGGCAGAATTCTTCCACCATTATCTGTCTGGTTCTCAGTACATTTTCTTCTTCTCTGTCTGATTTTCCACCAGAGCCTTAAATTCTTTAAACCTGTCAAAGACTTCAAATTTCTTCTTAAGGAAATATATCCATGTATTCCTTGAGAAGTCATCTATAAATGATACATAGTACACAGACTTACCCAATGATGGAACTTTCACAGGTCCAAACACATCACTGTGCACAAGCTCTAATATTTGTTTCGTCTCTTACCACCAGAGGGGAAACTCACCCGATTCTGCTTCCCATATACACAATTTTCACAGAAATCAAAATCCAGAGAGCTATTACTCATACCTTCTACCATACCTTTACCATGAAGTATTCGAAGGCCCTTCTCTCCAATATGTCCAAGCCTTTGATGCAACAACATGGTCTTCTCTCCAGAGACCACTAGATTTTCTACTCCATTTTCAGGAACCATAGAACTATTGCACCCATCAACAACAGTGCTACCTTGCAGCTTGTACAGAGTTCCAATCCGAACTCCCCACATCAATACCAGTGCTCCTCGAACCATCTTGGAGGTATCCTTCTCGAACACTGTCTTTGCACCTGCATCATCCAACTTGCTTACAGAAATCAGATTTCTGGCCAACGCAGGAATATGCAGAACACCCAGAAGGGTTCTAACCTTTCCACCTTGCAACTTCAACTTTACGTTTCCGCGACCAATGATTCTAGCCTTCCTATCATCTCCTAAGAAGACATCACCACCATTGTATTTCTCATACTCGCAGAACCACTCTCTATGGGGAGTGAAGTGAAAGGATGCACCTGAGTCAATCAACCATGCCTCATGATCTACATGTGTACTTGAAGAAGCCAAGTACACATCCCCACCTTCATCTGAGGTGGTTTTCGCCTCGGCAGAAGGAGCACCATCAGATCCCTTTCCTTTATCAGGAGCTTTAGATTTACACTCCCTTCCGAAGTGCCCTTCCTTTCCACATTTCCAGCACACCACCTTTATAGGTTTTCCTGGAGATTTAAATCTCCCTCTAGATTTAGATCTCCCACTCGATGACTTATTTGTTTCTGTTCTGGGACCGTCCTCGTACAGACAAGGCATCACCATTCTGGTTGTCCATATTTTTCCATCTCATCTCCTCCGTCAGCAAGGCTGAGACTATTTCATCAAACCGCAAAGCAGTTGCATTGCTACCTATTGCAATAACCAGACTATCCCATGAATCTGGTAGAGAACACAACAAACTGATGCACTTATCTTCATCTGAAATTTTAATATCAACAGATGATAACTGACTTACACAGTATTAAACGCATTCAGATGCTCTATCACCGAGTCTCCATCTTTCATCCTCAAGTTATACAGCTTTTTCCGCGGAACAGTTTATTCACCAAAGACTTAGATTGGTACAAAGCCCCTAACTTGTCCCATAAAGCCTTCGCCGTAGTTTCCCCTGATATATTCAACAATACTGAATCTGAGACACACAATCGTATTGTGCTCTTTGCCTTCCGATCCAACTTCTTCCATTCTGCATCGGTCACTCCCGTTAGTTTAGTACCCGGATCTACCGCGATCCACTGATCTTTATCCACCAACAGATCCTCCATCTTGAGTTTCCACAACTCAAAACTCTGACCATTGAACTTCTCAATCTCTATCTTTCTGCTGCTCGCCATCTTCTTTCACCACCAGATCGATCTCGCAGATCTCCCACTGAACAGGGTCTACCACAGGCCCGAGCGAAACCCCTCAGCAACAAAGGCGTCCCCTTGAAGCCAAAACTGCTTTGATACCAAATGTAGGTTTTAACCGCCGTACAGAAATTATACCTGCATACGAATTCTAAATCACAAGAAAAAATAAAAATGCGAGAGCATAACCCATAAAACACATATACACAGAGATTTCCACTGGATCTCAAAACCGAGACTACCAGCTTGATTTTTTATTATGTTCCTTTCAATGTTACAATACATATTTATACATGCCGAAGCATCCAATACCATGGACCGAAAACCATAGGTAGGTTAGTCGTGGAAAGAATATAACACAACCCAAGAGTCATGAGATTTGGAATTAAAATTTAATTCCTAATTTAATTCAAGGAAAAAATTAAATTAGGATTTTCTTGTTGCATTTTCAACATTCCCTCTCAACAAGAAAGGGATTATCTACTACCCCAATCCTACCTCTGTGAAACTAGAATTTTCATATTGACAATGCCTTTGTCAAAATATCTCATCCTTATCCTTTATAGAAATGTACTCCAGAAACATCATTCTCCTCTACACACAATCTCGTATGTGATACTAGATGTCAATATGCTTGGATCGATCATGAAAAAAATAGATTCTCAAAGAGTTTGATAGAACTATGATTGTCACAGTAAATCACTATAGGATCCATTTGTTGACCAAATAACCCAACAAGGATCTTCCTCATCTAGATAGCCTCACAAGTTGCTTGACTTGTAGCCATGTACTCTTGTTTTTCCAAACTAAGTGCAACTTATCTCTACTTCTTGTTGTACCAAGAAAATGTTATTGAACCAATATTGAAGATTCCGCTTGATGTGCTTTTTTTTTCGTATGGACTCCCTGCCCAATCTACACATGTGAAGCCTGAAGATTCACTCCCTCTGAAGTATCTCAACACATGTTTAACTTCCTTCAATAAATATTGTTTGACTTAACCATGGCTTGAATAAGTTGGTTAAATACAAAACACATGTTTGGTCGTGTGTTCATCAAATACATAAGTGAATACCCAAGCTCTCTATAAATAGTATCCTCCACTACTCCACTAGAAGTAGCTTCTTCCTTCCTCCAATTACTTCCTAGAGGAGTCTCCATGGATTTGCTACTTTCCATGTGGAACGTCTTCAGTATCGCATTGGCATACTCTTCTTGAGAGACAAATAGTTCCCCATCTCCTTGCCATACCTCCATACCAAGAAAGTAATGCATGAGCCTTAGGTCCTTGATCTCAAATTCTCTTACAAGATCGTCTTTGCAAGATTTTATCAACTTCTCATCACTTGTTTGAATCAAATCATCCACATATAATACTATAATAAAAAATTTACATTCAACCACAATATCTTAAAGGTTCACATCTCCTTCACTTTTGGTGAAGCCCAACTTGGTGAAATACTGTCAATTCTGGTGTACCAAGCATGGGGTGCTTGTTTCAGTCCATACAATGCTTTCTTGAGTCTGCATATATGTGACTCTCTATTGAAGGTCTCAAATCCTTCCAGCTACTCAATATACAACTCTTCTCAATCATACTATTGAGGAATTTTGTCTTCAAATCCATCTAATGTATCTTCCATCCCATCTCTGCTGACAATGCTAGAATAGATCTGATCGAAGAGTACCTTGCTACTAGAGCAAACATCTCATTGTAACCAATTCCCTCCACCTAAGATAACCCTTTGGCAACAAATATGGCCTTGTGTTTTTCCACACTCTCATCTGCTGCTTACTTTAGCTTGTAAATCCATATGGAACTCACCACTGACTTGTCTGTTGGTCTTGCGACCAATTCCCAAACACTATTTCTGATAATGGAGTCATATTTCTCAACCATGGCATCAACCCATACTGGTTGTTTCACTTCTTCCTCGAATGACGATGGCTTAACCTCTACACTCTTTCTCATTAGATACATGTAGCCAATATAATGATCTAGTGACCTACTTTGCCTATGCTATGATGTGGGTGCTCCCACATTCTCTCTAACATCATGCATCAATCTATTTGCATCTCTAGTGTGCTTCCTCCCATCTCTACAAGTCTTTGCATGAGTGGGTACTTCCACTTTCTTCTCCTATGCATGTGGCTACTCCACATCATCACGAGGTTCCTCCTTTGGAGCTAAAATCTCCTCATTTTCATGTAAATAGATCTCCCTCTCAAGAGAAAATGTCATGGCCTTCTCTTCATCAAACTTCACATCTCTATGAACCACGATCATCCTTTTTAGCTGGTAGGTACACCCGATAGTTGTGAGGTGTATCATTGTACCCCACAAATATGCGCAACTCAACTCTGGGCTCTAGACGTTTCTGTGCATCCTTGGTAATGTGATAGTAGATAGATGAATCAAATATCTTGAAGTGTGCCACATATTTTTTCTTACCTAAAAAAGCTTCTTCTAGTGTACTCATCTTGACAATTCGACGAGGGATTCTGTTATGCAAATAAAAAATTGTGTTGCAAGCTTCATCCCATAATTGCAACGGTAGGCCCTGATCATGTAACATTACCTATGAATCTTCCACAATACTCATGTTCTTCCTTTCAGCCACCCCATTATGGTGTGGATTGTGAGGTGCTATTAAATCTCGTTGAATGCCTTATGATGCAAAAACATTCTTGAATCCATTCGACACATATTCGACACCATTATCACTTCTGAGATTTTTAACTTTCTTGCCAGTATATTTCTCAAAAATTTATTTAAATTCACAAAATCTGGCAAATGTTTGATATTTCTTCTACATGAATAAAATCCAGCACTTACAAGAAAAATCATCAATAAATATTACATAATATACCTGTGCTTGGTTGTGGATGTTCTGGAGAATGGTCAACACACATCTCAGTGAACGCTATTAAGGATCACTTGCACTTGACTATCTTTATCATGAAAGGAAGCTTTAATGTAATTTCCTAATGTACACCATTTGCATGTGAATCTCTGCTCTAGTGTACCCTTCAAAAGTCTTGTAGAAATTTGTTGCATCATATTCAAAGCTTTATGGTGCAAGTGACCCAATATTCTATGCCACAACTCACTCATGTATCATCTATGTACCTTCTCTGCTTTTGCGCTTAAGGTAGCACAGTCTTCTACATCCAATTTGTAGAGGTTCTTCACCCAAACCCCAACCTGATTCACTTATCCTAAGGCTATGTGATGAAGGAAATCCTTTCCCTTGGTAAATATCACATTGTAGCCACAATCCTCCAACATGGAAACTAAAACCAAATTCTTCTTGAACGAGGAACATACATGACATATTTAATATGATGGGAGAACCAAACTCCCTTTAAAGGGTAATAGTACTGACATAGATCGCTCTATACCACCCATCATCTCCCATATCAATGTGCATATGGAGGTCCTTCTCCTCCAAGTCACTGAAGAACTCTTTGTTTTTGGTCATATGGAATGAGGCTCCAATATCCAGGTGCCACAAAATACCCATCACGGATGTCACCATGCAAGCGATGAAGGTAAAATCCAGTTTGAATTATGAAGCGAGAGCTTCACCTTTCTCTCCTCCTGAGGGCTTATTACCTCCCTTATTGCATGGACACTTTGTGGCATAGTGTCCGAACTCATGACAGTGAAAGAATTTAATCTTCGACAAGTCCTTATTCTTTCCACCCTCACTAGAATATGATTTGGAATGGGATGACTTTCTCTTCGCTTTCTTCACCTTTCTAGCTAAGGCATAGTTCTCCTCATCATCATGCTTGGATGAGGACCCACCTCTGGTGTTTCGTCGAATCTCTTCTTATACCAAGTCATACCACACACTCCCACTCTGGTAGCTTCTCCCTCCCATTAATTGAGTCCTAGTAGTTATGCCAGCTCTTGGGAAGGCCTAGAAGTATTATTCTCACCATATCGTCTTTAACAAATATAACACTGACACTTCCAATCTCATCCTGACATTGGGTGCACTTGGTTAAGTACTTCAGTATTGAGTTTCCTTTCTCCATCTTTATCTTTCTGAGTTCTTCCTCCAGTGCCAACTTCCTGTGGTCAAAGTTGTTTTGAAACAAGTCTATCAAGGCCTTGCACATTGCAAATGGAGTCTCCTTAACATGGAGGTTTGAGACAATATGATCTCGAACTCCTAGAATAATCATTCTCTCCTTTGCACACATTTTATCCACTCTGCCAAATCTTAAGCATCAACTGGCTTAGGACTATCTTTGTCTATGAATTCCTTAATCCCATTGTCTTCCAACACTGCCTCCATCATGTCCTTCCAAACAATATAGTTTGAACTACCCTCAACATCATATTCGAGTCTCAATAAATAGAATGAAATCCTACTATATTTGAAGTATGATAGTGCAAATTTGATTTCTCCTGCAAAACACAAATTCATATTCTGCTCTTCTATAGTGATTTCAGCTCTGACACCATGTAGAAATTCCATGTAGATTCAAACAGTAGATTGTAATATGTTAAAACAATTGACTTGAATTGACTCTAATCATCAGCAGAAAAATAATAAATGATGAATGAAATCATGAAGCATAAAACAAAAAGAATTCAATCACACATAACACAATTATTTTCTAGGGAAATCCATAGCTAAAAACCCCTACTATTTGTATATTGAATTAATCAAAAAACATGAGAATATTACAATCCTTTTCTCAAGCCTGAGAAACCTCTACACTATCTCAATCTATCTCACTACTTCCCAGACAAGCTCAAGCCAATATTTAGCTAATTTTTCTGCCTACCAAGCTCTTATTTCCATGCACAATTTCCTTGGGAATTAGCGCATATTTAATTGGGAAATTCCACAATTAGCCTTCCTTTGATTGCATGCACCACTTGTCCAATTCATAATATTATATAATTAATAGTACATTGTCCCTAAACTCCAATCTCAACTGGGTCTTTCTCGGATCTAACATGAAAGGGTTAATTATGAGTGAATATTTAGTTTACCTTCCTTGTCCTTCCCTTGCTTTCTTACTTTACTTCTCCTCTTAGCTCTCTTCTCCTCTCTGAAACTAATTCTAAAACTGAACTGACAAAAGGCTCAAAACTGATGCTCAGACGTCTTTTTAACATTAATGACTCTAATTTCTTCATTTTCCCTTAATTTTCCTTCAATTTCCTCCTCACATGCAACCTATGACCTTTCACCTCCTTTTTCTCCTATTTTCGTATTTTCATAAAATAATTTTTTTTCCTTTTCAAATATTTTGTCATTGCCTTTGCCAATTTCCTCTTAGCCATAATAAACAACAAGTGATTCCCACTAGGATATTTTTCCCAACATTCAACTTGGAATAATTTTCCCTCGACCTTGGTTTTATTTTTCCTTTATTAACTTTCATTACATTAACTTTTAACTTGGGGTTGTTACATAGTGGTAGAAATAACAAAATTACCTAGGAATGGAGAAAGTTGGTTCAAAAATAGAAAAATCAAGGAAAAAGATTGGACATTCTTCCTCTAATACCCAATGGATGATTCTATTCTCAAAAAGGGGATACTAGTGACTACATTAAAAACTAAATGGAGGAATTTATTGCAAGTCATTCAAAAAAATTGACCTATGAGGGAGATATGACACCATGTTTTTCTACCATGTTTAGCTCTTACTGCATTTCATCAATGGAAATGAATTAAATTTACTATACATCCTACCTTGTAGTCTTAAGAAAATGGTTTCTAATGTACAACAAGAGTCGAAAACCCTCAACATTACCCTATATCACCATGGATTAGCTAAAATATCATTGAAGCACATCAAAGATCCATGGGAGACAATTGGTAAAACATTTTGGTGTGCAATCATTTTATAGAAGTTTCGGAGGAAGAAATGGTTATGAAAACTAGAAGAAGCCAACACATAATAGCCTCAAACCCTAACCCTGAATCCATTAATGTAGAAGAGGGTTTGACTGTTGATGAGGCAGAGGAAATGGAAATCTCACGAGAGGTACTAGAAGATAATACTCCTCTTTGTCAATTCTTGGAAAAGATTAGACAAGAAAATGAAAAATAATATATTATAAGGAAGAAATCCAACACAAGTGTCAAGAAGTCTGAATAAAAAGAATTAGAACTAGAGGATAAGGAAAAAATGAAAAAAATAAAAAGAAAAATCATCCAAAAGACAGAGGAGTCAGAAGTGAAATTGAGAAGTAGAAAATACATTTATAAGCATTTAAGTATGCAATCACCAGAGATAGTTGAACACGAGGAGGAAGAGCATAGCATAAGTGAAGAAGCCATAGCATCACCACTTTATCAAAATCCAATTCCAACCAGGAAGAAGGCTAAAATTGACCTAGTCCAACAAAAAATCTATGATTATGTGGAATCACTGGAGAAAAGAGAATAACAAAAGGTAAATCCCCTTTCCAAAATAAATATGACGATGCTTTTAATGAATAAGCTCCTTTGACTGATGATATTCCTAAAAAATAATATAAATTAGAAGATAATTTCAAACAAGATATATATGAGCCAGAAGTATTAAACAAGCATCTCAAAAAAGAGAACTGTTGGGTGTGGAATCTGATTATCTTCTTGATTGTTCAAAGGTTTCTTGTTTCATCCACGTTGAATCCCTATTCTTAATGGGGCGCAAACACCACCTGTTTAATCACCATCAAGGGGTTCCAGGTGGGGTGATGGTGAATTTTATGAGACCCCTCTGTTGAGGGGTTCATGGGTAGTGTTCTCGTAGCTAAAAATAGAAAAATTTCCTTGTAAAATATTGTAATTTCGTAGTCAATCTGGGCCATTCACTAGGAAAATGATGTGACAATAGACTT
Organism: Pinus taeda; assembly: GCA_000404065.3. Classification (NCBI taxonomy): domain Eukaryota; kingdom Viridiplantae; phylum Streptophyta; class Pinopsida; order Pinales; family Pinaceae; genus Pinus; species Pinus taeda. The sequence goes on from APFE030021951.1 coordinate 35,297, forward strand.
GATGTTAATTTAGGGTTTTTCCCCTAGAAGGAAACCCTTGGTTTATATGATGGAATTTTATTGCGGTTGTGTATTATTATTTTGAGTGAGAAAGAGAGAGGAGACTATGTGAGCGAAGAGGAAATTACAACAAATCTATTGTAGGTTGTATCTCTTCATTTTTCTGAATAATATAAAAGGAAGGATTGGTTGTTTCTCCATGGACATAGCCCAAATAGGGTGAACACCGTATATCTGTGTCTCTCTTGTTTTATGTGTTTATGTATTTGTGTTTCCACAATATTTTGCGTATTTCATTGCTTCGTTAATTAATTTCTAACAAGAATGAGGCAATAAAAGTACATAATGAAATATCGAGGAATCAAAATGATAACATACTCCTACATTTGTGCCACTGGTATAAGAAGAACAAGAAAATCAAGGCTAATAGTAGGTTAGAAGAAAAGTTAAAGGGTTGCATAGTATGATTTTAAGGAAAAACCAAGAGTAACATTTAGTGTTAAGAAGAAAAATGAAGGCACTAGCTTGGATATCTTCAACCAAGCTTCAAAGGTAATACAATGAATGAAGGACTGGGAAAATTTTCAAGTTTAGATGCATGAGGACATGCAAAACCTTTGGTGTGGGGGAATGTTGTAGTCCAAAATTGTCTTCTTTTTTACAACCCTTTTTTCTTTCCTTTTCATCCTTTTCATAATAGTTTGTTACATTTCCATGTTGAAAGGTCACCTCAGTTATACTCAAACATCATAAAAGGTATCAATAATTTATGTTTTATAAGCAACTATTTCTTTATGAAATTTAATCAAAACATTCCTATAACTATCGAATTGCACTCATTCTGCAACTAACCAAAGATTTTGCAGGCACATCCATGGTTAGAATGGTTTTGGTGCATTAGAGAAGGAATAAAGGACATAGGTTGATGGAAAATGACTAACACATGGATATCCACCTACCATAGTGATCTCGCAAGTCACCCAGTTTGAGAGATCTAATGGTCAAACCTGTTGGGCTATGCAACACATATAAATTTACCCTTGATTACACTATCTTTTTCCTCCTTTTTATGCATATGTGCCATGATGTAATAAGGTTCTGATGAGATTTCAATAGAAAACTAATGACACTCCTTTTGATGCGATTTGACTGTCAAAACTAACTTTCATTTCTTATTATGCAAAAATTGGTGAATGGAATAGCTGTTGTTCAAACTATTGAATAGCAAAGGCTAAAAAGAGAAAACAACACACGTCTTGTGTGGTCAAATCATGAAGCAAATCAAGAGGATCAGCGCAAGGTAGAAGACTATCTGATAATAGCATTTAGTTGTGAATTCCTCAGGATCTCCTGATTCTGAGGAATCACATTTATCTCTTTTCCTCTTTGACTATAAGAGGGGAAAGACGAATAGAATAGGGGACTTAACTTTTCACCTTTTTACTTCAGTTGTAATTTTAATATACAGAGCGTTATTCTGAAGGATACACTGTGATATGATGACATTTGGATTTGATGAATAATATATAATTCCCATTGCTATTCATTTGTAATAGTGTGAAGTATACGAGCAATAATCACTAGCGCTTGGGCCCAGTCACTGGTGGATTTCACTGTTGTTCCCTACTTTATAGTTTACCTTTTTTTTACTGCAAAGTTTAATTACTCTGTTTAATAACTTTATGATTGATTTACTTTCACTATTGTTGAGTTTGTGTATTCACTGCATTAATTCTTATTTCTATTGATTGGATTTAATTATCTATGTCATGGATTGATTTGATTGTTAGATAAAAATCATTTCTTGTTAATTGGAAGCTAAAGTTTTATTGATTATATATTACTTTTATGAATAAGTCTAGATTCAGCTAAAAGAGCTCTTTTATCACTACACTGCACTTAGTTGATGTAAATGTAGTTAGAACTTTCGATTAAGATTGAATTGTGATTTCGATTAAGATTTAGTTTTGATGTTTGAATAAGTTAATTTCCTTGAAGTTACAAGTTGGTAGTTTATGGTTTGATCTATTGACTCTTGTACTGAAACCAATAAGTTATTTTAAAGCATTACTCTCTGTAGATTCAATGATTTACATCACTTGCACATATTGTGTACACTCTTGAAACAAAAAGACTTACCCAGGTTGATAATTAATGCGAGGCATTTAAGAGTTCTAAAAAAATACCTTATTTGTGCCCAACATTTTGATGCCATTGCTAGGGAGGGTGTTTCCATTTCATATAAGGTGACATGTGTTTTATGTTTGTGTGTTGTGAAAGAACTGGGTATTAAAAACAGAAGGTAAGAACCTATGTACGAGTAAGTAAATTTCTTGCTCCTCGCGCGCTTTTCAACACAATTGCGTAGGAATAGATGTTTGATGTTTGCTTGTTGTGAAAGAACTAGGTATTAAAAAAAAAGGTAAGAACCTACGTACAAGTAAGTAAAGTGCTTGCACCCTCGCCCGCTTTTCAGCAAAATTACGTAGCAATTAAAGTAGAAATAAATATTTGAAGTTTTTAGTGAATGACTAAGAAGAAAAGAGTAGAAAAATATTTAATTCCTCTTCCAAGATCTGAAATATCTAAGATATCAGTGCCCCTTGGATGATCAACCTTCATCTATGAAATCATAAGAAAATTTGAGTCTCATTCATCAATAGGACCCGAATCGTTTCTACAAGAAATCCTATTGTAACCCTTCAGGCCGCAAGATCACCATCTGCAGCTGACACTGAGATTCATAGCAAGACAAAAGGGTCTGAACAAAGTTTTTAGAACAATGAAAATTTGCAGGTTAACCCTTTACAAGAAGGGAATTCTTGCAACCTCCGTGAAGGAGAAGGAGAAATAGGTAGTGCTGAAAAGATTAATTCATCAGAACCCAAATCTCCTGAAGTAGTAGTTGAACAGAGAACGCCTAGTATTTTAGACCAAGGTAGTGTTGTTAAAATAATTTTCAAAATATCTTCTAGCTTCCCTAGAAACGGAGCTCCATCTCCAGAAATCCCTAAAGAATATTGGCATATTTTTTACCAAATGGCCAATAATCCACGACAACCTCAGAAATCTACATTACAATACCCTATTGTTGATACAATTGTCAATGCTCCTATGAAAGCCATTCCATTACAGAATATTCCTACCTTCCATGGGCTAACTTCAGAGGACCCTGATGCATTCATTTTCGAATTCGATGTTTTATGTAGGGGATATGACTACACTACCTACCCATAGAAGCTAAAATTGTTCCCCTCTACTCTGAAGGGAGTAGCTCTGCATTGGTTTATGGGGCTTTGTGGAGGTACTATTAATGATTGGGACCAAATGAAAATAACCTTTCTAAAAAAATACCAAGATTATTTCCGAACTAGAGAACTGAAGGATGAAATCTTTCAAATGGTAGCTAAGACAAATGAGACTCTTGAAGAATATGTAGAACATTTTCAATATAATATACAAAGATCTCCTTATCCAAATTTGCCTCCTAAATTTCTTAAAACTACGATGATCAAAGGTATGAAAGACCAATGGGTAGAAACATTAAATTTAATCGAGAAGGGTGATATTTATCAAGAGGATCATGAGAATATTATACAATTGTGCATCAGGTGTTCCGGAGGTAGTACAAGGCTGAAACCAACTAGGAATGATGTGATCACCAGAGACAATAAAGCCTCAGGAGGAAGCATTAAATGAATTGAAATCAACAATCTACTAGAATATTTCAAGACTGATATCCTGGGGACCCTCATGACACAATTGGATATCATGCAAGCCAAACAAAATCATGTTGAAGCAGAACAAAATCTGGCTATTTTTTGTCCACGCTACAAAAAGAAACACAATAATAGAGAATTTCCGTTAGATACGATACAAACGTGTGCCATTTGCACTAAGCATCACACTACAGAAAGCTACCCATCGCTTCCTAGATTAAAGGAAGTCTTAAAGGAAACATAAGAGGAAGTGGAACTAGTATATATGATGAAATAGCACCATCAATGGCAAACACGTCCAACAGGTATGCCTACAAAACCGTCTTTGTTCTTTCCTTCCTCGTAATTTATTTCTCAACAGTATTCAAGAGCAGCATAGCAAAACCAGCCAAATTTCTCTACTTGGCCACCTCTAGAAATTTCTATGCCAACATGGACTAACCAGTCAAATCCAAATAATAATTTTCCAAATTCCTCTTACCCTCCGCCTTTTTGGCAAAACACCCCCTACTCCTCTCAATGGTCTCCTTCTACCTTGCAAAATCAGAACTGGCAACCAAATTGGCAACGATCCACAAACCAGCCTATGGGAACAATTCCTCTGCCTCAACCAACCTTACCAACACCTTATATGTTGCAGCAAAATCCTCAACCTAATATACGACCGCAACTCCCAGCTCAACCCAACCCAAATCCTAATACATACCAATCCAGTCAGTCCAAATTATTGAGAGTCTGAACCCTGAAATTGAGATGAGAGAATGTAATGAACTCAAGTTAAGATCCGGGCACATAATTTCTCAAGATGAGGACAAAAATCTGCAACTTGAAGTTAAATAAACATATCTAAATAAGCCTTCGATTGTAGATGACCAGTAAATAAAATAGGGAGGAGATACAATCAGGCAAAAATATCCCAAGCAAGTTATAATTACTTCTCCCCCGTTCCTAGAAAGATTGATAATACCTCAACCTATCGAATATCCTGACTTTGATCTTCTAGGTGAACTCAAAAATCTTTGTATAAAAATACCCCTCCTTCAGACCATTCAAGGAATTCCAATATATGCTAAAACCATTAAAGAATTGTGTGCAAAGAAGTATGTGAGGAAAACAAAAATAACACCAACTGTCCATGTCATCGGGACTTTGTTTGATTTATTACTAGGCAAAGAGACACCTGTAAAATACAAAGACCTAGGAAATCCATGTAGAAATTTCACACCTGTAGATCAAACTAATATATGCAATGTACTAAAGCATAATACTTGATCTAGTTCTACAAAACATTAAGCGGAAGCATAATCGATTTCATGAGCAACATCAAGCGTAAACACATATAACTGATCAAGAGAAATAATCAACCATAACACAAGATATATCACTGGGGAAAGCACTAGCATAAAACCCTTATCTATATTATCAATCAAGTGGAAATCCTCTTCTATTTACAAAAAGAAACAACTCAAGAGCTATCCTATACTCTCTACAATCAAAAGATGAAGATCATAGACTCCGTAGGCCTCAATATATAGGCCACAAGTCCTCCAAGCTCCTATATCACATATTTCTCTTGGAAATAAATCCTTCTCCATGGAAGGGATACTTACTAGAAATATCCAAGCATCTGATAGTACATTGTCCCTCATCTGATCTCAATTGGGTCTTTGTCTGAACTGACATGCATCAGTTATCCATGAGGGAATGCTCAGTTATCTAAAATAATAGTTGTTACGTGCATGCAAGCATTAACAAACTATATCTCATTAATTTAACAACTTGTTAAATTAATCTAACTAGACTTGACTAAGTAAAACTAAGTTAACTGATCCTCTCATTATAGAACTCATACTTGATTCCTCAATCAGTGGAGAAAATCAAGGATAAATTCCCCAATCAGTGGGACAACTAATTGCATGTTCTCACAAAGACTTCAAGTTTAATTTTCCATAATTAATTAACTCATGGAGATTAATTAATTAATATTTTAAACTACTGTTAAGACCAATTCGTTTTTTACTTCCTATAGCTAGATCAGGGACTGCTAAAAATAGGAAGGGACCCAGAAATGCTATTTTTAAAAGATTCTATTTTAAGAAATTTCATCTCTCACCGAGGGTGGCCAAAATGCTCATTGGTCAAAATGCTATTTGTAGAAGTGCTATTTTTAGGAGTTCTATTTTTAGCACATTCTAAATTTAGCATTTCTTGTTGCACACTTTTCAACACTCCCTATCAACAAGAAAGGGATGATCAGCAACCCCAATCATGTCTCTATGGAATTCAAACTTGCCCTTTGACAATGCGTTTGTCAAAATATCTGCATCCTATTCCTCGATCAAAATGTATAGCAACATCATGATCCTCTTGACCACACAATCCTGTAGATGATGATAGCGAATATCTATATGCTTGGACCTATCATGAAACACTGGATTCTCAGAGAGTTTAATGCAACTTTGATTATCACAATATATCATGGTAGGATCCATCATCTGACCAAACAATCCCACTAGAATCTTCCGCATCCAAATGGCCTCACATGCAACCTGACTAGCAGCCATGTATTCAACCTTTGCTAAGCTGAGTGAAACTGATCTTTGTTTCCTACTATACCAAGAAACCACAACTGACCCAAGGTTGAAGATTCCTCCAAAAGTGCTCTTCGTGTCTGATGGACTACCTACCCAATCTGCATCCGTAAAGCCTTGTAGCTTCTACCTCCCTCTATCTGCCTGTACCATAATCCATACTGTTATAGCTCCAAATCTCACCATTATGGTTTGTGATGCTACACTCATGGCCTAGGGCAACCCCTCCTTCCATACCTGATCCAAAATCTAAAAAACAATGTTTTATTCCCTTTACGCGACATTGCCCTGAGTTAAATGCGTGTATACGCGGGTTCATACATACCCAACCCGCGTATATGTATTAAAACACTTAAAAAAAATATAAAACTCCTTATTTTCGGG
>APFE030021951.1:61069-81708 GCA_000404065.3 Pinus taeda
AAACAGTAGCAACTACTACCTCAACTGAAGTAGCATCCTCCCTCCTCCAGTTACCTACTGGAGGAGTCTCCATGGGCTTGCACATCTCCACATGGAAGTGCTTGAATATCTTATTGGAATACTTGCCTTGAGACACAAATACTTCCCCATATTTCTGCCACACCTCCATGCCTAGAAAATAGTACATGAGGCCCATGTCCTTCATCACAAACTTCGTTGCAAGGTCCTCCTTGTGTGACTTGATCAATTGATCATCACCTATCAAAATCAGATCATTGACATAAAGTACAATAATCAATATCTTACCTTCTACCATGATGTGGTAGAGGTTCACATCCACTTCACTCATGGTGAAGCCCAACCCAGTGAAATAGTTGTTGATCCTGGTATACCAAGCACAGGGTGCTTGCTTCAGCCCATACAATGCTTGCTTGAGCCGACACACATGCGACTCATGATCGAAGGCCTCAAATCCCTCAGGCTACTCTATGTATACCTCTTCCCCAATCTCCCCATTGAGGAAACATGTCTTCACATCCATCCGATGGATCCTCCAACCCATATGTTCTGATAGTGCTAGAATTGATCTGATCGATGAGTACCTTGCAACAGGAGCAAAAGTCTCATCATATTCAATGCCCTCCACTTGTGAGAAACCATGGGCAACAAACCTTGCCTTGTGTTTCTCAATACTACCATCAGCTGCATGCTTTACCTTGTAAAGCCATTGGGAAATAACCATTGACTTGTCCCTTAGTCTAGGGACAACATCCCACACACTATTCCACATGATAAAATCATACTCCTCTAGTATTGCATCCACCCAAACTGGCTGCTACACTGCCTCCTCAAAAGAAGAAGGCTCCGTCAATAAATACTCCCCAACCAGGGCCATGTTGCTAGTGTATCTATCGAGAGATCTCCTCTATCTGCACTAAGAGGATGGCTACCGCACATTCTCTCTCACATCCTGCATCAATCTGTCAGCTTCCCGTGAGCATATCCACCCATCTCTGGAAGACTCTCCAGCAGTGGTGATCTCCACTACTGGAATCTCTGCATGTGGCTGATCCACATCATCAGGAGGCTCATCCTCCTTAGGAACTAATAGTTCCTCATCATCACCATGCAACTTGAGCTCCCTCTCAAGTGACACTCGCATGGCTCATTACTCATCAAACTTTAGATCCTTGCACGCTACGGTCCTCTAACCGGCAGGAAGAAACACAGAATAGTTGTGAGGTGTATCCATGTACCCCACAATTATTACCAACTCAGTTTTTGGTTCTAGCTTCTTTTGAGCATCTTTGGTCACATGACAAAAGACTGGTGATCTAAAGATGCGGAAGTGACTCACATTTGGTCGCTTCCCCGACAAAAACTCTATAGGTGTCCTCATCCCCAACATGCGATGAGACTTCTATTATGAAGATATACTATTGTATTGCATGCCTCATACCATAGATGAGGTGGTTGGCCTTGGTCATGAAACATCGCTCGAGCTGCTCCCACAATAGACATGTTCTTCCTTTCATCCACCCCTTTCTATCGTGGGTTATGAGGTGCCGTGAGTTCCCATTTAATTCCTTCTGAAGCATAGAAGTCCTTAAACTATTAGGAAACATACTCTCCACCATTATTAGTCTGCAAGGCCTTTATTTTCATCCATGATTCTTTCTCTGCCAAAGATTTGAACTCACAAAACTTCAATAAGGTTTGATCCTTATTTTGCATGAAGTAGATCCAACATCTACGAATAAAATCATCAACAAAAATAATATAGTACCTATGATTTGTTGTGGAGGCTGTAGATAAGGGCCCACATACATATGAATGAACTCACTCCAGAACTGCTCTTGCTCTACTACCTTGATCATGAAAGGAAGCTTTTGCATACTTACCCAAAGTGCAACCTTTGCATGTGCTTGTTTGCTCCAGCGTGCACTTGAGTAATCCGGTAGAAATTTGCTGCATGATCTTCAAGACCCCATGATGCAAGTAACCTAGTCTCCTATGCCATAACTCGCCAATATCGTGGCCATGCACCACCTCTACTTTGGAACTCAATGAAGCATAGTCTTCTACCTATAACTTATAGAGATTCTTAATTCGAATCCCTATCTATTTGGTATGTCCAGTGCCAACATGCCTTAGGAAAACCTTTCCCAAACTAAAGACTACATCATCGCCTTTATCCTCAAGCATAGCAATAGACATAAGATTCTTTTTCAGCCCTGGTACATACATAAAATTAGAAAGAGTGAGGGGAGAACCATGCTCCCTCTAAAACACAACTGTACCTTCACCTGAGACATGGTACTTTCCATCATCGCCCATCTCGATCTATATCTCGAGATCCTTCTCCTCTAAAGTGCTAAAAATATTCTTGTCACCTGACATGTGGAAAGAGGCTCCACTGTCCAAGTACCAAACACATCCCATGTTGGATGAAACCATGCATGCAATAAGTGAGAAATCCATCTCAAACTATGAAGCTAGTGCATCACCATCAGATTCCTTGGAGGAACCTTTCTTGGACTTCTTCTTTGGGAAATTAGTAGCAATGGCCCAACTCATGACAATGAAAGCATCTCACCTTCGACTTGTCAAACTTCTTCCCTCCTTGAGAAGACTTGGATTGGGATGCCTTCCCTTTCCCTTTCTTATCTTTAGATACTAAAGCCAGGTTCTCTTCATCATCATGTTTTGATGAAAAAGCTCCATCCCTCGTGCTCTGTCTGATCTCCTCTTGCATCAAATCTGACCATAGTCGTTCCCAACTAGCAGTTTGTCCCTTCCATTCACTAAGTCTTGGTAGCTATGCCAGCTCTTAGGAAGGCCAAGGAGTGATATCCTCACCATATCATCATCAACAGTCATGACCGCTACACTTGCAAGCTCATCCATGCAAGTGGTGAGCTTGTTTAGGAACGTAGAGATAGTGTCACCCTTTTCACACTTGATCTTGAAAAGTTTATCCTTCAGTGCCAGCTTCCTCTAATCGATGCTATTATGATATAAATATTTCAATGTTTTCCACATTGCATGTAGAGTCTCCTTCCCATAGAGGATCGAAATTATGTGATTTTGAACTCCGTCTAGGATGATTCTCCTAGCTCTAGCCACACACTTCTTCCATTCCGCCAGTTGAGTAGCATCAATAGGCTTAGGGACTTCGTGATCAATGAAATCCTTAAGGCCGTTATCTTCCAATATTGCCTCCATGCGATCCTTCCAAGCTGTGTAGTTTGAGCTGCCATCAAGGGCATACTCAAGCCTCAAACCATAGAGAGCCATCGGTGAAATATATGTGATAAGAACTTGAGATCTATATCCCAAATAATAAACTTGGAATTTCTCTTGCCTGTATAATGTTCTTCCTCGATCACATGTGCTCTGATACCATGTAGAAATTTCACACCTGTAGATCAAACTGATATATGCAATGTACTAAAGCATAACACTTGATCTAGTTCTACAAAACATTAAGCAGAAGCATAATCGATTTCATGAGCAACATCAAGCATAAACACGTATAACTTATCAAGATAAATAATCAACCATAACACAAGATATATGATTGGGGAAAGAACCAACATAAAACCCCTATCTGTATTATCAATCAAGTCGAAATCCTCTGCTGTTTACAAAAAGAAATAGCTCAAGAGCTATCATGTACTCTCTGCAATCAAAAGATGAAGATCATAGACTCCCTAGGCCTCAATATATAGGCCACAAGTCCTCCAAGCTCCTATATCACGTATTTATCTTGGAAATAAATCCTTCTCCATGCAAGGAATACTTACTAGAAATATCCAAGCATCTGATAGTACATTGTCCCTCATCTTAACTCAACTGGGTCTATGTCTGAATTGAAATGCATCAGTTATCCATGAGGGAATGCTCAGTTATCTGAAATAATAGTTGTCACGTGCATACAAGCATTAAAAAACTGTATCTCATTAATTTAACAACTTGTTAAATTAATCTAACTGGACTTGACTAATTCAACTGATCCTCTCATTATAGAACTCATACTTGATTCCTCAATCAGTGGAGAAAATCAAGGATAAATTCCTCAATCAATGGGACAACTAATTGCATGTTCTCACAAAGACTTCTAGTTTAATTTTCCATAACTAATTAACTCATGGAAATTAATTAATTAATATTTTAAACTGCTATTAAGACCAAATTCGTTTTCACTTCCTATAGTTAGACCAGGGACTACTAAAAATAGGAAGGGACCCATAAATTCTATTTTTGGAGGATTCTGTTTTTAGCAGTTTCACCTCTCACCCAAGGTGGTCAAAATGCTCATTGGCCAAACTACTATTTTTAGAAGTGCTATTTTTAGGAGTTTTATTTTTAGCACATTCTAAATTTAGAATTTCTTGTTGCAAACTTTTCAACAAACAGAAGGCCTAATTCTTGGTCATTACATTTCAGCAGTTGGAATTCAGGTAGATCCAATAAAGATACAGGTAATCGTCTTATTAGCGACCCCCTACACTCAAACAGAGTTACATAGTTTTTCAGGATTTGCTAGATATTATCATAGATTTATAAAGGACTTTTCACAAATTGCTGCACCTTTATATGCCTTGACAGGAAATGTTGATTTTATATGGACTGATAGATGTGACACTACCTTTATAGATCTGAAATAGTTTGTATCAACAACACTAGTATTACGAGGCCCAAATTGGGATATACCTTTCCATATTTCATTAGACGCATCAGATATAACTATTGGATCTATTCTTTGCCAAGAAGAAGACAAGAAACCCTACGTTATATATTACATCAACAAAAACTTAACTCTTACTGAGTTGAATTACACAATAACAAAAAAGGAGTTTTTAGCTGTTATTTATGCTACCAAAAAATTTAGACACTATATAACTGTATACCTTGTATTTTTGTATACTGATCACTTTTTTATTAAATATTTAGCCAATAAACCTATTACAAATGGAAGAGTGACTTGTTGGTTACTACTTTTGTTGGTTACAAAGGGATCGACCAGGGAAGGAGAACCTCATGGCAGAATTCCTTTCTTGAGTGCCAAGAATAGACGATACAATGGCAGTAGAGGATCAGTTCTCAGATGAACATTTGTTTGTTGTGGCTGTAAAAATGCCATGGTATGCAGACGTAGTGAACTATTTAGCAGTGGGAAAATTACCCAAACATCTGACATCCAGACAAAGGAAATTAATATTACAACCTAGCACTCGTTTCTCCTGGATCATAGGATATCTTTTCCACATGGGAGCTGCTATGCACATCCATAGGTGCATCAGGGAGGACAAAATTTATGATATCTTAAAAGCTTGTCATTATGGACCTTGTGGTGAACACTTTGCAGGCCGCAGAACTGGACATAAAATTCTACAGATGGGCTACTACTGGCCCACTATTTTTAAAGATGTTGAGAAATTTGTCCAGGCATGTGATGGTTGCCAAAGGATGGGTTGCCCTGGCCAATTTGATGAAACTCCCTTGCCTCCACAATTTGTGATAGAACCCTTTGAGCGTTGGGCATTAGATTTCATTGGGCCATTCAAACCGCCATCCAACCAAAAAACGTATATATTGGTTGCAACAAATTACATAACTAAGTGGGTGGAAGAAGTAGCGTTACCGAGAGCAACAGAGGATTGTTATTAATTTTCTTTTTGAAATTTTTGTGTGGTATGGCTTACCCAGAGAAGTAGCTACTAATGGGGGGGCACAATTCATGGGCCACAAGATCATTCCTACACTAAAAAGTCATCACATCACACACAAAATTACTTCTTCGTATCACCCGTAGGTGAACGGGCAGGTGGAGAGCACCAACAAAGTTATCAAAGCAATTCTAACAAAGATTGTTTCATCACATCAACGAGACTAGGCTGCTCGACTACCAGAGGCCTTATGGATGTATCGCAAAATCTGGAGAATCAATATTGGATGCTCACTCTATCAACTGGTATTTAATAATGAACCCATTTTTCCCATCAAATTTGAGATACAAACACTAAAGACAACCTAGGAAATAGGACTAGATTTAACTAAAGCCCAGGTTAATAGGTTACAACAGATGAACGAATTAGATGAAATTTGGCTACTAGATCTACAACATATGGCACTTATTCAACAGCAAAGAGCCAAATGGCATGATACCCTGATTAAGAAAAAGACATTTCATGAGGGCAACTGGGCACTTCTTTACGATTCCAGGTTTCAAGACTTCCCTGGCAAACTGCAAACTAGATGGTTAGGCCCCTATGAAATAAAGAAAGTACACGAAAATGGCACTCTTACACTGCGCACCATTGATGGGTTTGATTCTTATTTTAAAGCAAATGGGAATCAGGTGCACCTCTACCAAAAGCCACTTACGAAAGAATCTCTCTATCAGCATATATGTGAGGACCCCACCATGCAAGTTTTAGTTGCAGAAAGAAATCCTTTGGCAACTTCATCTTCATAAATTTTATTTCTTCTCTGTAAAATATGTAAATATGATTGTTGATTTGGTTTTCTTTTATTTTTTCTTTCTTTTTCTCTACTTGTATTGTTGTTCATTTAATTGAACAGTTATTGCTCAATCTATTGAACAACACTTTCTTGTTTTTTGTCATTTTTCTGTTAATTTAATTGAAATAGCATAAAACAATGCTTCCATGTCCTCATCCTTTCTTGAGAGTGCATCTGCAACAACATTTTGCTCGACTTTTTTGTAGATGATTTCAAACTCATAACCCAACATATTTGTAACCCATTTTTTCTTTTCTTCTAAAGATAATATTTTTCTAAAAAGTATTTAAGACTATCATGATCCATTTTTACCTTGAAGTGTCTTCCCATTAGGTAAGGTGACCATTTCTTCAGAGCATGTAGTATTTCCATCATTTCCTTTTCATAAATAGCTTGCTTCAGATGTAGCAGTAAAAATACCCAATCACCTACATCAAAACTTATTTTACTATGATGTTGATATGCCTATTATTTCATTTGATTTTGCACAAAAGTAGCATTATCCTTTAAAAGTTGGAGAACCTATTGTTGATGCTCAATGTGATCTTTCACTTCTTGAATCTTTTTCTTCTTGATATGTCCTTCTATCTTGAGAGTTTGAGGAGTGGTAATTTCTTCCAATGCATTAAAATATATGGTCGAATTCATTTCTTGATGCTCAATGTGATGTTTCACTTCTTGAACATTTTTTTTTCTTAATATTTCCTATCTTGATAGTTTGAGGAGTGGTAATTCTTGCCAATGCATTACAAGATATGGTTAGATTCATTTTTTCTTTCTTGATGTGATCTTTCACTTCTTGAACCTTTTTCTCCTTGATATGTCCTTCTATCTTGATAGTTTTAGGAGTGGTAATTCTTGCCAATGCATTACAAGATATGGTTAGATTCATTTCTTCTTTCTCGATGTGATCTTTCACTTCTTCAACCTTTTTCTTCTTGATATGTCCTTCTACCTTGATAATTTGAGGAGTGGTAATTCTTTCCAATGTGTTACAATATATGGTCGAATTCATTTCTTCTTTCTCTAGGGTTGGTTCCTATTATATATCCTCTTATTTTGATTTTTCTTGATCATTTTCTTCCTCCTCTTCACAATCTATGTAAAATAATTTATTCTTAGCACACTTATGACCTTTAATGTATTTGTTATCACAATTGTAACAAAACCATTTTGCTCTTTTTTCTTCCAATTGTTGTGGTATCAACCTTGTAGGTTGTGGAAGGCTAGGAGAAACAACACTTCCATATTTATAGTTGTGAGGGGTAGACTTCCTTGTTTCCATAATTCTACTTTCCACTTTTCTTGCCAGCTTGAATGCCTTCTCCAATGAATCAGGTTCCCAAAGATGAACCTCATGTTGAATGTTGTCGTTTAAAGTCCCTATGGAGAAATCAATTCTATGCTTCTCTGGAATATCATTTTCCTTTATATTAAATTTTTGAAAGTCCTCAATGTGCTCTTCCATTGAACACTTTTGTTTGAGATTTATCAATTGGTTAAAGAAGGTTTTTCTCTTTGTATCCTCATAATGTGCTATCATTTCCTCCGTGAAAATGTACCACGTGGCAAGTTGTTTTCTAGAACAAATCCCTTTATACCATAAAAATTGATTTGGTTCTAAATAATTAGATGTAATACGTACCTTTTGTAGTAGTGCTACACCATGTAGGTCAAAATATTTCTCGATCTGTAGTATCCAATTTACTGGATCCTTGCCATCAAACTTCCTCATCTCGCTTTTTCTTGATTTTAGAAGCTCGATCTTGAAACAACTATAACTCTGCAATTTCAAATCTTTAAGTTCCAAACTTTCAGCCTGTAATAGCCCTCTAAGTCCTCTTTTGAACTCCACAATTATAATTGCAATTGGATTCTCGAAGAAGGATTTATTCCCAATCTCCTGCGATGACCTAATTATATACTAGTTTAGTAGAGTGAACTTGTACAATGTTCCACATGTCACTATTTCAACCTTATGTTCTAAAAATTATATTGAAAAAAAATACATTATGTCCTTTTTTTTGTAACTTCTTACGTAATTTCAATAAGATGCTCAGAGAGAAAGTTATGATGGTTTTCCCAAGGTCCATTGTTTAGGATCCTATATCTGAAAATATAGCGAGACAAGCTTTGAAATTCAGACTAGTGGTTCAGACCAATCATTTAAAAATAGAACAATTAATTTCTATTTTTGGTGGAATATTAAGCTATTAACTAAACATAAAAAAATGTAGTCTCTTAAATGACTGGAAAGGTATATTTGTAATGTTATATAAAAGTTACATTTCATGTAGCTATATCTACCCCGACATAACTATAATATTCCAACTCCATTTTTTATATAGAAGTTACATTTCATGTAGCTATAGAAGTTACATTTACGTGTTTTAGATAGAAGTTACATTTTACATAGCCATATCTATTGTGACATAACTATAATAATCCAACTCCATTTTTTTCACACTTTTCAACATTTTAAAGATTGTCTATTTTAGTGTGATTATGTAATTAAATAGTTGATATTGTTTAAAACATCTCCTATTTTCAAAATTTTGAATTCTTACGTGGGATCTTGGGTAGGTTTTTGTTACTACCATATATCATGTTTTAATTAGATGGTTTTTTATAATTCACCCAAGAGACTTTAGGAGAAACCTTGAATTGCATGCTTGTTTCCATTATACATCTAATATTTGCAACCTTTTCCACGTGAAGAACCCAATAGCCCATTTTGAACTTGAAGCAACTGCATCAAAAATTGGGGAATATAAGTTATTCTATTTCCAGAGTGGGGTAGATCTAGAGAAGGTAACAAAAACTATCATAAATGGACTTTTTTGAGTTGTATTTAATGAAATCCCACCAATATTTGCTACTAAAGTAAATCAATTAATGAATTTAAAACTTGAAGGTAGTGTTGAATAAGAGTTGAAAGGTATCTCTATAACACTATATATGTACATGATTCTAATGCCATGAGATGGTGTCTCAATAACACTATTGTCCAGTGATGGGTGCTATATATAGATAGCTTTCTCATGTCCTACAGGTAAATTGTATCATTATATTTCTATGAAATCTCGGAATGTGTTCAAAGTTTGTCTCAGATAAGGAAATATGTATGTACTCTTGAATTTATCTATGTTGTAATAAGACCAAGAATAAATTTTTCATTGCAAATAATTGAGATCTACCATGTAAGTTTACTTTAGTGCATGAAATTCTTGATTTGTTAGATCCCAACTAGTTAGGGTTGAATTTATTTTTCTTGTAATGAGATTAAGAATAAATTTGTCATTTTGATCACTGGAATATACCATGTAAGATCTATTCACTACATGAAATTGTTTATTTGTTAGAGCCCAACTTATTAGGATTATGAAGAGTCCTCTTTCATGAAAATACTTATGAATTCTCTATTCTTGCTCAAAGAATTACATATTACAAAAGGTTGGAAAATAAATGAGATGCAGCTGAATGGTTTCTGTTTTAAAATGTGTGGAGGGAGTATAAATCATTTTCAGTTGCGTTCAAATATTTTGGAGCACACACTAAATTGCTTCATTTTCCTTCTACTTAATTCCATTTCTACTATCCCAATGCTTCTAGAAGTCCTTCTCCAAAGTGATCTCTTAACTATCTTGGACAGAAATTGATTACTGGATTGGAACCATCGGATTAAAATTTTAGTAGGGGTGAGGGATGAGAAAGCTTCATATTCTTCAATATATTCCTCAAGTTAAAAGAATATTGAATGATTGACTTTATGTTTAATTGATACAACAATCAAGTGAGCATTTCTTAGGATTTGGAGACCTTTTTCAATGAATTTTATTTCTGAAAGTTATGTTCTCAATAGAAGGATTTTTTGTTTTAGTGCCTAAGAATGCCTTGCTAATGTGAAGGACTTGGTATTTTCTTAACTCAAGATTAGTCGCATTTGACTTCCTAGCATTTATTTTAATTTCATTTTTGGTGTGTTTATATTGCTATCCTTGAAGTTGGTGATCTACTATGTTTGTAATAGGAACTATTAACTGCTAAGAACTCTCAAAGGTGATATTGATGGATGACTAACTTTAAACGTCCCTACTTGACACTTTAGTATTACATGATCATGCAAAGAAATTATTATTAAATATTAAAGGAAAGATGATTAACATGCAGTGTTTCTTGGCTTGTCATATAATTACTCCATTTTGGCCCACAATAATATATTTGAGGCTAATTTTTGGTTGTTACTTGTGGAGCTTCCATTTGTCTCAGAAAAAAATCAAGGATAAATGTCCATTGCATTGGTATTGGACATCATCAAAGAGGAATTCACCAAAAGTAGTAGAGGAAATGGGAGCAATTGGTACAATGAGAAGATAACTTGTAGAGAAACATCGAGGCACCATAATTTTTTTTGTATTTAGATTCAATCGAAATTAACAAGTCACAAAAAGTACATTTTTTTCCGAATATTTTCACGCATACAAAAATACTAAAAACACATTTTCAAACTAATTATTCAAACTAATAATAATATGATAGCCATAATTTATACTTAAATAATATAATATGATTAATATTATAGGAAACAACTATAGGGTCTAACTGTGGGGGGCATTGTGACAATATATGTGCACTTCTCATTGTATTAGACAATCATCTCTCAGAGTGTGATATCCATCCAACGAAATGTACTCCCAGAGGACATTGTGGGATGGATATTTTTTCTTTCAGTGGACAAGTGGTGATATATTTTCTTAGGCTTTAGTGTTCTTCTTCCCTAAGGTTTTTACACTACACACAACTAGCACCTTCATTCAACCAAGTGAGGTACTCATCTTGGAAAATTGAATCATTTTGTCTCCACAATCCAATATGATGTTGGATCAATCTCATGATCCTAAAAACATAGGTCATAATAGTGAGGAAATTTTAATGTGGGCAAAAGAATATCCAAATTTAAGGAACATGACTTTTTTACACTAATATATATTTTTTTCCATTTGTTTTCACAAGTTATCAATTTCATAATATTTTTAACATGTAACTTAGTTGGTATGATTTTGCCTAAGGTTTTGTTGAGGGTTGAATACTAAGTTCCTAAGATGTAATTTTCTATGGTGATGTTTTATTTGCTTTGTTTATACATGTCATCTAGATGCATAGTGGCCACTATCAAATGTTGAGGTATATGGCATATACATATTTTATAGTCTACTTTATTTTATATTCAAGTATTCATTGCCTTTCAGGCCTTATACTCTGCATTGTATATTCTTTCATTTTCAGTAGAGGAATTCAATATTGATGGTAAGAAGCAACAATTGAAGATAGAGGAGAATAATAACACTGGAGCGACAAATGCAAAATCAGAGAGAGAAGAGAATATGTCTAGTGATACACTTAGAGCCAATATCTTGCATAAGACACACTCATAGAGAATGTTGGTCAAGCCTTTAGAGTTCATGAATTCAATTGCAATCCTTTGGAAACACAATGATAATGTTTTGAAATGATGAAACAATATTTCATTTGTAAATTGTAGTCCAACCGGTATTAAGTTGGAAACTCATATTGTAATACTCGATATTTTATATAATAAATTTTATATGGTTCAAATTATTTTTATGTTGACTTGATATTATTTAGTCTTGTCATTAACATATGTAACTTTGCATTATCATATTAGATAAACATGCACATTGTATGGCATTTTTTGAAAATTTAGTCGCAAAATCATACTATTAATTTATGTTGATTAATAATGAACACATAAAATCAATCTAAAACTACTAAATTATTAGATTATATTAATTAATGATGAACACAAATAAAATGAATATATGACTAAATTAGTCATTTATAATGATTATTAATGAAATTAAATGAAATGAATAGAAAATACTAAATCATTCATTTATATAATGAAGATGAAAATACCAAAGAAGATAAATGACTACTGCAAATGATAAAATGTTTATTAAAACAATGACTAAATTTTGCATATATACAACTATTAGTAGCTAATTTATAGTATCTTATAACACGACTAAAATTTAGTCATATTTCTTTGTTCATTAATTAGTTTTAAATGATGACTAAAATTTGCATATATATGCCTATTAGTAGCTAATTTACAATATCTTATAACAAAACCAACATTTTGGTCATATTTGTTTGGTCATTAATTGGTTTTCTCAAGGATTCATATGGTAATATATATTTTTTGTATATTTGGTCATTAATTGCGCTAATTAATGACTAAACCAATGAAAAAATAATAACCAAATTAATGACTAAATATACTACTAGATGGTAAAATTGAGGAAACCAATTAATGACTAAGCTAAAAATGACTAAAAGTTGGTCGTGTTATAAGATACTATAAATTATATACTATTGGTCATCGACTAAAAAATGGTTGTTTATATGCAAATTTTAGTTGTTTTATTACTAATTAATTAGTCATTTTGTAATAGTGGCTAGTATGTGCCATAAATGATCCAAAAGGAAATGCAAGATAGATACAAATTACCCTCATAAAATATAGCATTTCATAATGACCCAAGATCCTTTCAAATTGATTCAAAAGTTCCCAGTAACAAGGGTATGAACTACATGATATTCAAATTCATTTAGAAGTGCACTTTCAAAGTTCTTGTTGGGCATGGAATCCCCCCAAGACATGTTGTGGGGCTTAAAGCCCAAGTTTTGACCAAATCTTGTTGTAAAGCTCCACGAATTGCAAGCACGGGACATGAAAGTATGATAAAGTCACAGGGTTGTCCGCCCTAGTTTTATAATGTAATGTCAGCTGGATAGACCTACCCATGGTCTGCGGACCGTGGGATTGTATAAATAGAGTGACACTCTAAGTGTATAAGACAATCATCTAAGTAATGAGAAGTCTAAGTGATTGAGTCGTAGTGTGAAGTGTTTCTTTGGGTCATAGGGTAGGAGAAGGCTCTGCAGTTGAGTGCGCGGACCCCTGTAGCTGAGTGCCCATGGTGGAGTCGAGTCTGTAACCAAGGAAGGAATTAATAAAGAGAATTTTTATCATAATTCTATGTATCTATTCTTGGGTTAATGCATGTTTGATATAAATGGCAAATATATTGTTTATTTACTGTGCGCACTTGTATGAATGGTTTATGTTGTATAACTTAAAACATGCAAGTAGGCTAAAATAATCAACTAACATTGGAATATCAGTAAGGTCTTGGGTGGTAATGCAAGAGCACGATGTTCGGCCCCTTGATATCACCTCCGTGAGGGGGTGAAGAAGAACTCATGAAGGTTTCATCAAGAAGTGTGATTAACTGATAAAGTAGTCAATTCCATGCATACCACCCCCTCCTACACAACCACTAGTTTCACCATCTTCACCCTTGTCTTCACCCACACCACCGCGAAGCAGTATGGCCAACGCAATAAATATACTAGTGTTCAAGGGAGTAGGGAATGAACATCCAAACCAATTTTGGTTCATGGTAAAAGTAGTATGGTAAGCACAAGGTGTCACGAATGACAATATAAAGAAGGCAACATTGGTTAATGCTCTGCAGGGTTGCACGTTGACTTGGTACATTAAAAATTCTAATGACAATCTGAATGAGGGGATAGTGGATATCTAGACTACGCTAAACAAAGAATTTAGCAGGATGAAATTGGAGGCACAGTTGATCATTAGATTCAAGGAAATCACCATGCTACTAGGTGAAACCCCATGGGAGTTGGATCAAAGATTGAAGTGCTCAATTCGTGAAGTGAACATGACCTTAACAGACGGGCAACACTGTGAATGGTTTGTAGCCTCGTTAACACTGCATCTATGGAACATGTTGTCACAACAAAGGCTAACCACTTAGGCCGAAGCTTTGGAGGTCGCGATGAGATTGCACTAGACTCCGATACAAGATCCAAACTTGGGAGTCCAACAGATTCATGCACAGTTGAAGAACTTGTGCCTTGAGATACAGAGTTTGAAACAAGATAGGATAGCTCACCTAGAAGTGCAAGAGGAGGTATGTTGCATAAAGTGCAAAGGCAGGGACATGACAAGGACCATTGTCTAGTCTTTGTGAACTACCTTCAGGAGGAATACCAATGCCTCTGAGACTAGAGGCACAAGTAGGACCAAGCGTGGCACCTCCATTGTGGTGCGTGATTTGTCAAATAGGAGGGAAGCATGCTACAGATAACTGTCATCTATTACAGAAGTAAACATAGAATTTCCAACAGTTGTTATTTAATTTCTGTAGATCAGTAGGCCATGATGAGTGCACCTGTAGAAGTTACAAACTCATGATGGATCAGACTCATACCTATAAAGTTCAGGCTGAAACACAGCCCCTCGATCAAAATGCAGGAATGGCGCATGCTGGATTTCAGGGGGGGAAATGAGGTCGAGGAGGAATGGGACCAGGAAGAGGTCGCAACCAACTGATATGTTACAATTGCACAGGATCGGGGAATTATGCCAGTGATTGTATAAATCAAACGAGATAATCATGCTTATATTGTATGCAGTTTGATTGTTGGGCATGGAATCCCCCCACAACATGTTTTGGGGGCTCAAAGCCCAAGTTTTGACTAATATTATTGTAAATCCCCACGAATTGGAAGCGTGAAATGTATGTTAGAGTTAGGGGGCTTTCTGCCCTAAGTTTGAATGTAATGTTGGCCTACCCATGGTCCAGGGACCATGGGATTGTATAAATAGAGCGACGATCTAAGTTGTAAAGAGAAGAATAGAATGAAATGGATAGAATAAGATACTAAAGCATAAAATAAGAGTCTAAGTATGTCTTGGGTCGAAGTAGTAGGAAGAGGCTCTAGAGCTGAGTGCGCAGAGGCCTAGTAGAGTCTGCAGCTGAGTGTGTGGACCCCTACAATAGAATGTGCAGGGCAGAATAGAGTTTGTAACCGAAGGAAGAGAATAATAAAGAGAAGTTTTATCTAAATTACATGTATCTATCTTGGGTTATTATTTGTTGGATATGAATTGCAATTACACTATTTATTTACACCACGCACTTTTATGAATTGTGAATATTGTTAAGTATAACTGAAAGCATACAAATAAGCTAAGTTAATCAACTTAGATAGGATTACTAGTAAGGACTTGGGTAATAAAATTGTTTGGCCCCCAAGTAGGACTGTGCGAAGGCATCGTCACATGCTACAAGGTATCAGTAATTGTGCGTAGCGATGTGCATGCAGGGTCAAACCACGATCGAGTTGAAACCATCAAACATCACGAGGGTGCAGAAACCTGGTTCTAGAACCCTCCCATACTACTTCAAGTGAGACCTCAGTCCGCGCTCCGTGGACTATTGCCGAAAGGGCCAGTAGTACTGGGATTTGTTTGGCTAAATCACCTCTGAACCTGGGTCAGGCCCCAACACGCCAAAAAATGGTTCTGTTGTCAGGACCGGGATCTGCATAAGGGATATCTGATGTTATGTCACTGGAATCCAAAAAAGAAATAAATTGAAGGGTGGTTGGAAAAAATGCTTCACGAGTTCACGGCGGAGGAAAACATGAACCTGCGAGTATCAAAGGAACACTAGTTGGAGCACTACTTATATACAGAAGTCCATGAAATGTTCTTTGCATTCTCCCCCTCTAAATTGTACAAGTGTATCGCGAAGCTAGCAGACATTCAGGGAAAGTGTAGGCTTGACAAACTGATTGTGTGGACTCCAGAATTGGTGCGCAGACTAGAAGCATGATAAGATAAGGTAACGTGCATTGTGGACCATTGGCTCAATCAAATTATAGGAGGGTTTATCACCGAGTTCGCGATAGATATGATCGTCAGCCATAGTGAGGTGGAACAATGCTTCGTCAAGGGATTGCGAGGTAAGTACCTTAAATCATTAAACACTTGGATTAAAATGATATTGTGTGAAAAGCGGGTTATGCGAAGAAATTGATGTTTAGTACTACACGAAGTGGGAGGATCTATAGAAACGAAGGTAGCGTTGAGATAGAAGATAATCCATTTATTTCGCCGTGGTGGGAAAGTGAAGAAGAGCTTGTGAAAGTTTTTCTGAGAAGTGCAATCAGTCTGATAAGGCAGTGAATTCCGTGCATACCACCTCCACTTACACCACCATCAGTCTCACCATATTCACCCCCATCTCCACCGAAACCACCTCCGCCACCACCACAGTTCAGTATGGTGAGCGCGATAAAATTACTGTTATTCTAAATTTGGAAGCAACGCAAAGTGTTATACAGATGCACACTACCTTGGGACACACCAGATACTATAGAAAGTTTATCAAGAGTTATGCCCAAATCACTGCACCAATGGAAAAACTATTGAAAAAGGATGTTACATTTTGTTGGAATGATGATTGCATGAAAATTTTGGATGTTCTGAAGGGGAAATTGGCCTTTGCTCCAATCACGGTCTTCCCAAAATGGGATGTGGAGTTTCATGTCCATGTTGATGTGTCATATATTGCGCTGGGAGTAGTTCTCACAAAGGATGGCGGGGAAGGCTCAGATCACCCTATCACGTTTGTAAGTTGGAGGTTTTCCAAAGAAGAGAAGAACTATTCCACTACCAAGCTCGAGGGGTTGGCGATGGTGTACACACTCCAAAAATACTGACACTATTTTGTTGGAGAACATTTCAAGATGTATACCAACCATTCCATGCTGAAATACGTAGTCAATAAGCTTGTGTTCGGGGGTACATATGTAGGTGGCTCTTATTGTTCGAAGAATATGATTTTGAGCTCGCCCCAACTTTACTAATATGGAGGAAGGATTATGTGATGCACAACTCTTTGCAGTGCACAATGCGGATGGGCACCTTGAATATATAATCCATTTTCTAACAATAGGGACTACATCGAAGGAATACTCCATCCAACAGAAGAAGGAATTGGTGGTGCACATGGTGGATTTTTTTGTCATTGCGGACCACCTATACAAAATGGGAAATGATGAGATATTGCGAAGATACGTACCTAAATTTGAATGAAGTCAGATCCTCATGGAGGCACATAGGGGTGTTGCAGGAGGACACTATGTAGGATGCAAAACTACACAAACAATTCTCCGCGCACGATTGTGGTGGCCAACCTTGCACCAGGATTCGAAAGGGCATTATAAGGACTGTGATATATGTCAAAGGATGAGAAAACCATCATGAAGGGATGAGATGAAATTAAATCCACAAATGAAACTACAACCATTCAAAAAATGGGCAATCGACTTTGTGGGACTGATCAAGCCTCAGGGAAAGACGGGGGCATGCTACATCATCACCGTAACGGAGTATCTGACACAATGGGCAGAAGCGTAGCTAGTCAAGACTGCATGGCCATTATGACTACGAATTTTTTGTTTGAAAACATGTTGACCCAATTTGGTTGTCTAAAAATATTAATGAGTCATCGTGGAACACATTTCCTGAATGAAACCATAACCGTGCTCATCGAAGAGTTCTAGATGTATCATCAGAAGAGTACACCATATCACCCACAAGCCAATGGGACTATAGAATATTTTAAAAAAATATTGGAGACTGAGTTGACAAAAGTGTGCAATGCGCAGTGAAACAATTGGGATTTTCACATACCTACCATGGTCTGAGCTTACAGGACAACATGCAAGAAACTGACGAGACAGACACCTTTCTGGTTAGTTTATGATGTGAAAGTTGTCATGCTAATGGAATACATCATACCTAGTCTATGAATAGCAGTGCTCATAGGGATGATGGACTACGAAGCTCTGGAGGAAAGGTTTGCACTGTTGGAAGAACTCGAGGAAGAATGGTTTTTGGCTGGGTTTCATCAACAGGTACAAAAGAAGTGTGAAAAATCTTGGCACGTCCATCATATCAAGTTATGCATCTTCAAGTTAAATGACTTAGTACTGCTATATGACAGTAAGTTTGAATTTTTTTTAGGAAAATTCAAAATGCATTGGCTGGGACCATGCATGGTTAAGAAGGTCAAAGATGAAGGCACGGTGCAACTAGTCAAACTAAATGGAGAACCTTTCCCAGGAAAAGTAAATGGTAGCCACTTGAAAACCTACATGGGTGGGTCGACTATCTGACTAAACGACCGAAGCACAGTCTTCGCAGCTCGAGGAGCCAAACAAGGGTGCAAGACTACAAACATATACAACTGATGCTGGTACATATTTAAGGACACAATTCAGACATACAGGTCTCAGAAGAACAAATGCAGCAGGTTCAACAAGCAACAGCTCAGTGCGCTACGAAGATCAGGACCATTCAAGACCAGTTGGAGGGACTCTGCGCCAAGATCGTCGCACCGACAAAGTGACTCAAGGGCGAGCCACAATGTTTGTGTTGAGGGCCTGTTGGATATGGAATCCCCCCACAACATGTTTTGGGGCCTCAAAGCCAATTGTTTAGTAATATTATTGTAAATCCCCACGGATTGTGGGCACAAAATGTATGTTAGAGTCATAGGGTTGTCTGCCCTAAGTTTGAATGTAATGTCGGACTACCCATGGTCTACAGACCTTAGGATTGTATAAATAGAGCGAGGCTCTAAGTTGTAAAGAGAAGAATAGAATTGAATGTATAGAATAAGATAGAGAAGCAGAGAAGAAGAGTCTAAGTGTATCTTGGGTCGTAGTAGTAGGAAGAGGCACTGCAACTGATTGCGCAGAGGCCTAGTCGAGTCTGCAGTTGAGCACGCAGACCCCTACAGTTGAGTGTGCAGTGTAGAATAGAGTCTGTAACCGAAGGAAGAGAATAATAAAGAGAAGTTTTATCTGAATTACGTGTATATGTCTTGGGTTATTATTTCTTGGATATGAATTGCAATTACACTGTTTATTTACTGCGCGCACTTGTATGAATTGTGAATATTGTTAAGTATAACTGAAAGTATACGAATAAGCTAAGTTAATCAACTCAGATAGGATTACTAGTAAGGACTTGGGTAATAACATTGTTCGTCCCCCGAGTAGGCCTGTGTGAAGGTAGCACCACAGGCCGCGAGGTACAAGTAAGTGCATGTAGTGACATGTCTGCAGGGTCGAACTGCGGACCATTTGAAACCATCAGACATCTCTAGGGTGCAGAAACCTGGTTCTAGTACCCTCCCATACTACTTTGGGTGATACCTCAGTCCGCGCTCGATGGACTGTTGCCGAAAGGGCTAGTAGTACTGGGATTTGTTTGGCTAAATCACCTCTATACCCAAGTCAGGCTCCAACAAGCCAACATTGATCATGAGATAGAGGACTATCCAATGCTAATAGTTAGGTTGCAGGATAAAGGAGCACTCCAACCTCCACCGACTTAGAACCTACAAATGATGAGGTCTGAGCCACGCGAGGAAGACCCAAATGTAAAGATCATGCTCCGAAGCGGTATTACGATGGGGTACGACAAGAGTAAGCAGCCCAAAGAAAGTACTTGGGTTCGCAAGGCTCCAACAAAGGAAGCTAAGAAGAGTTTTGCAGATGCCTCTACTTCAGGAAGTAAAGACAAACTGGAACAAAAAATGGACCCATCAACGCTCACTAAATTTTTGGAGACATGCATGAAGCTGCTACATGATAGAAAGGCTATGAAGGGGCTACAAGAACTCATAATCAGATTTGTGAGGACCTGGCTAGGAGAACCGCGCATAGTCTAGAAGCTCGGGAAGCATACAACCTGAATAGGAAGGCAGATGAGCCTAAGCATGCAGATCGAGGAGTATGAAATGGATCAAGTGATTCTAGATCTAGGATTGAATGCAAACATCCTGCAAAAGCAGACATGCGAGCACATGGGCAGGCATGTGCTGCAATGGTCTCTAATCCAACTGCGAATGGAAAACCAGCAGAAGATCCTACCTATGGCGAGATTGCAAGGAATCATAGTAAATATTGAAGGAGTGAGCGCGCTAGCGGATTTCAAAGTGATAAGATTGTTGATGATAGCAATCCCTATCTCATGCTGTTACACTGAAATTTGTCACCATGACTATCTGCAGTTAATATGGCTCCATCAATAGTCATATTATCCTCCTTGTCAAGCCTAATACCTCTGCTCTTCATGTCAAGCTTCAAAAAAGAGAGAAAGTCACTAAAAACATGTTTATTTCTGGGTACGCAGGTTC
>APFE030021955.1:0-20988 GCA_000404065.3 Pinus taeda
CGTTTCTCTAAAGACTCTATATACTCATAGAGGCCTTGTAGAGTAACTGTGCTAGGTCTGCCTTTGGTAATCTTTGGTAACTGTGGTGAAATATTCATACTTGAAATTATATGAGCAAATATGTATTAGAAAAGAAAAAGATAAGGAATGTGTGCACCTGATATCCGAGCCTGATGTGCAAGCCAAGATCTCCAAACTTTGGATTTATGTATGCAAGCGGAGCCTTAGAACCGGAACGAGGGTATCGAACGGAGACTTCCGCTGCTTATATATGCGAGACTGATTATATCTGTAGACAAACTGCGAGACTTCCGCTGTTTATAACTGCGAGACTGTTTATATCTGTAGACAAACTGTGAGACTTCTGCTGTTTTCCGATCTTCAATATATATATGTGAATTATCCCCTTAATATGCGAGAGTTCTGCTGTATATATATCGAAGACTGCACTGTTCCGCTGTATTTATATCGAGAGATCCGCTGTTTATATCGAGAGACTTTATATATAACCAAACCGAGACTTCCACGGTTTATATATGCGAGAGTTCCGCTGTATATATATCGAAGACTGCATTGTTCCGCTGTATTTATATCGAGAGATCCGCTGTTTATATATGCGAGCCTCACAACTAAGATCGAATGCGAGGATTACAGTTTATGTGAGCCTCAGAACCAAAGATCGAATCCCTGTTCCGTTGTATATATATCGAAGATTGCACTGCGAAGATATGTGAGCCTCAGAACCGAAGATCGAATCCCTGTTCCGCTGATTATGGGAGCCTCAGAACCGAAGATCTATCTCACCGAATGCGTTTAAATAGATATATATGTGAGCCTCACAACCGAAGATCGATTCCTTGTTCCGCTGTATATATATCGAAGACTGCACTGCGAAGATAAGTGAGCCTCAAACCGAAGATCGAATCCCTGTTCCGCTGTTTATGTGAGCCTGAAGATCTATATCACTGAATGCGTTTAAATGGATATATATGCGAGCCTCACAACCGAAGAACTATACCACCGAATGCGTTTAAATGGATATATATGCGAGCCTCACAACCGAAGAACTATACCACCGAATGCGTTTAAATGGATATATATGCGAGCCTCACAACCGAAGAACTATACCACCGAATGTGTTTAAATAGATATATGCGTTTAAGATCGAATGCGAGGATTACTACATGAAAAGAGCGAAGACTTTCGTATCAAATATAAACACAAGTAATTCTTAGTCAATGCCTTGCTGTAGTTAGTTTTGTTAAGATGACTCCGCACCCTGTTCCACTGTATATATATCGAAGACTGCACTGCGAAGATATGTGAGCCTCAGAACCGAAGATCGAATCGTTGTTCCGCTGATTATGGGAGCCTCAGAACCCATAATATATACATAGTTATTTTGAACTAATACAACTTGAGTGGGCCTAATGTTTAAAAGCATTTTTTCCTCCTAAGAGGTCATAGGTTCAAAACTTAGAGTATGTATGCCTTACTAGACTTAGTGGTTAGATCACTTGGGAGGTGGGTCCCTTGTCCCACAAATAAGGGGGTCTCATACACCAATTTGATAACCGGCTTGGACCATGACCTTAAATTGGTTATATATATATATATACTATATACTATATAATATATATATATTATATATATATAATATATATCTAATTAATATCTATATATTATATAATATATAATATATATATATATAATATATATAATTTAATAGATATTTAACTAATTACATGTTTCGGGCGGAGACACACATTCTACAAAGAAAAATAAAAAAAAAAAGGTATGGTCTGCCTAGTCCAAAATAATTGAAAATAAAATAATAAAATAAATACAATTCAACACAAAAATTAAATCATTGTCTCAATTTAATTAAAATATTTGTAAAATGAATTTTTAAAAGAGAAATCCTATTATATAGATATATTAAAATCTTTAGAGACATAAATATTTCCATGTCAAATTTGTAATATTTGAAAATTCTAATTTGATGTAGTTTTATTATGAATTTTGTTATCAAGCTATGTAAAAAACATCATTAAATCTAATATTAATATTAAACCAATTTTTTTTATCAAGTAAGTGTGGAACCTTCCATTAATCTAAACAAAATACATTTTGTAGACTTCTTAACCGAAGTCGAGCAAGGAGAAACCTAGCTCTATGACACTTCAACAAACAACTGGGATTAATATTAATACTAATATTTTAGATATAATAATTAAGCGAAAGGTTTGCAACTAGGCCCATCGAATACCCAAGTCCAAATGGATCCTAAGTTGTGTATATATATCATATATATATATATAATAATATAATAATATATTATATATAAATTAAATCTATTTTTTTTAACAACACACCAATAAAATATTTTTCATAAGTTTTGTATAATATATACATAAATTAATTTTTAAATTGATATGATATTTTAACTAATTACATGTCTTCTCACAAATTTAAAAGTGAAATTATATATACAATGTTGTATATCAATAATTAATAATACTTGTATAAAATTATATATATATATATATATAATAACCAACTTATATTAGATTGATTACAGTTGATATTAACTTATATATTGAGTTTGGAAGGATTAATGTATTTCCTCATTTAGTTAAGAAATTGTCTTGATATATATATATATAATATTTAATATTATATATATATATATTATATTATATTCAATTTTTTAACAATTTTATAAATATATTATTGCTTCATTGAACTAATACAATTTGAGTGGGCTTAATGGTTAAAAGCATTTGTTTCCTTCTTCCAAGTCGTAAGTCATAAGTTCAAAACTAGAAGGGATCCACCCAAAACAAAAATGAAAATAACCATATAGACAAAAAAAACTACAATACAATTCAACACAAAAATCCAAAATTAATTTGATGTAGTTTTATCATAATTTTTGTTAATATACCAAGTAAAAAACATCATTAAGTCTAATATTAATATTAATAGATTATTTTTATTAAATTTAATAACTTTGGATTAATAATTTAAGGAAATGTTTGGAAATTTGTGGCATGAAAGATCATGAGTTTTATATATATAATCAATCTCTCACAGTTCAAACATTTCTTCAGATTTTGTATTTTTTGCATCTTAAAATTTTTGATTCTCTAGATATTTAATAAATCTAAGATTAAAATGAAGTTACTTAATTTATATCAACAAATACTTAATAACCCTTAAATCATTATTTGGTTGTAGTTTGAGTAATATGATTTAAAAAACACTTATAAAAAATATTGAGTTACAAAAGACATTAAAATTACATGAAAAATGAATAATTACACACATATATATAAACTTCATGGGGAAGGAATTACAAATCTATTTCATTTTGAACAACACAACAATAAAACAAATATTATAAAATTACATGAAATATGAAGAATTAGACACACATATATATAAACTTCATTGGGAAGGAATTACATATCTATTTCATTTTGAACAAAACACCAATAAAACAAATATTTTAATTATAAGAAACTTTTATTTTCAATAATTATTATTAATATAACATAATTACAATAAAATATATTAATTAATATAGAAATTACATTGTTCTTCTTATAATTAAAAGTGAAAGTATATACATGTCTTTTTCATTACTTGTAATATCAATATTTAATAATACTTGTATTTAAAATTAATTAAATATGTATATTTATTTTTGTTATTATTTATTATAGTTGACATTTAATTATACATTGAGTTGGAATAAATTACACATCTTCCTTATATTGAGCTATAAAATTTGCCTTGATGCAATTAAAATCTAAATAAATAAAAATGCATTGATTCATCTCCACATGATGATGATGATGGTTAACGTTTGTTGAGACCAAACATTGGTCTATCGGACCTAAAGAAACAAATTATTTATTTTGATTTAAGATTTTATTCCTATGCTCAAAAAGCTTGGAGAGAAGCCTCGTGAGCTCATTATAATTTTGACATTGTAAAAGGCTAGGAAGGTCAGTATTGTAACAAAGATTGTGAAACTAAGATCTAATGTGGTTGTACGCGGGACACTCTAAGAGGAAGTGGTTTTCATCCTCGATGTTCCTATTCTCACATATATGGCAGATCCTTTCCATCCATGGCGTTTTAGGAATTGCCCAATGCCCTGTTTCACTATGAAGCTCAGTTTCACTATGGGGCTCATGATAATTCATTCTAATCTTTGCTATATTAATTTTCTTCTTTGAGCTAGTTAAAATAGAGAGGTACTTTTCATCTTCTAGGGTGGGGTTGATGACCTTCTTATAATAGCTTAATTTTCTTTTAGCCGCTAAATATTTCTCACACCACATTTTTTCTTTGAACTTAGAAGTAACAATATCTTTAATGTTATTTATGTTTTGTAATGCATCATTCTCGTTGATCTCCCAATAGTTTAACCAGGCCTTGCGTCTTTATGCCACCCCCGATTGAGCCTTAGGTGGTTTTGGTTTGAATTTAAAGCTAGCTTAGGAAGTCTATGATCGTCTATGTTATTGAGTTTGTGCTTATACAACAGAAACCTAATCATAACTAGGCTTTCAATAGGGGAAAGACCTGCTTCTATAAGGAGAATAGGATAGGGTGTATTACTTTTAATTTTCAGGTTATAAGTTACAAAACGCTTCTGGATTTTCGTCTCTCCTAAGCTTTCCATCTCTGAGATCTCTTCTAGTAGAGGAACCAGGCTCTCCTAAGCTTTCCGTCTCTGAGAATTTAAGGCGAGATCCTCTCACTAGCTTTGGGGAGAGGCGATCTCACAGTAGCTAGTAACCCGCAACCCATTGCTAGTGCCATTTTAATCTTCTAGGTGGTGCCATCTTAATCTTCTTCGGGAAAGGGGTTCGTGGGGATTGTGTCTGGAACAAATTATTGTGTTATTGCAAGTTTCATATAATCTTGGGACTACTATTGCAAACCCTACATAAATCTTTCACAGAGATCGCATCTATCGAAGGAATCAAGAGGTGGCTGCCAACAATTAGGGTGGTATATTGCCCAGCTCGAGATCGAGAAAAGAGAACCATCGTGCGGGGTCTGAGGACAAGGAATTGGGATATACGCAGGTTGTATACTCTAATCCCATGGTTGGAACACATGCTCACACCCAGCAAGAGGCAATATTACTGATTGGCGTAAGCACGGGACGTTGAGGTGGCCTTGAGGGCAAAGGCATAGTAACATCAACATCGATCGCAAGCATGGCACAAATCGTTATTCAGCAGTAAGCATATTCGAGGGACTGGTGTTGGCCAGTGGATAAATTAAGGTCGAAAATAAATAGCATAACTTGCTATAGGGAATTAATTATTTCTCTGTAGCTGGGTTCTAGATCTAATCTTCTGCAGCTAGATCTAGATCTAATCTTTTTCCTTATTTATCTGTGGCTGGGTCTGGGCTCCCACGCTGTATTTCGGTACTTTACACTATCTCACGTTGTGGGTTTATCAAAGGCAACAACCAATTTCATAGACAAACCACCTGTTCAATCTTCTGCGAATAGATCTAGGTTTAATCTTCTACCTTATTTCTCTGCAGCTGGGTTCTAGATCTAATCTTCTGCAACTAGATCTAGATCTAATCTTCTGCCTTATTTCTCTGAGGTTGGGTTCTATGGGCAAGTGAAATATGGCTCCCAGCTCCGCAAAAATAGCTGCTGGCTCAAATCCGTCCGCTTCTGGAGGGCAAGCTCCTGCCCATATCATCAGTGAAGCCCCAGCTCCCACTGTTTAGGTGGTCCAAGCCTCACTCGATGAGGCTTTGAATTTTTCTGAAAGTGCCCTAATATGTCGGTTCAATGGTTTTTGGCCGCGGCTGACAGCTCTCCACAATTGGATCTCGAAGGTATGGAAGCTTTTCGTTTCTGATGAAATTAATATCTACCACTTGTGCTAGGGGTTTTTTTATTGTAGATTTTAAAATTTCTAAAAGCAGACAATGTATTCTAGATTTTGGCCCTTGGTTTTGGGAAAACTTAGGCCTATTCATGAAGCCATGGAACCCATCATTCGATCCCTCAACAGCAGTCATAACCTCAGCACCAGTTTGGGTGAGACTGCCAAGCCCACCCTTGCATCTCTGGAATCGTTCATTGCTAAAAGCCATTGGAAATGCAATTGGGAAATTTTACTGCAAGTGCCCAGAAAAAGAGGAATATGCCAGAACCACCTATGCACGCATTTGTGTGGAAATGGACTTTAGCGCCAGATTCCCAACTGAAATAAACCTAACAAGGAAAGACTATGTGTGGAACCAGAAAATCGATTATGAAAGTGTCCTCTTCGGATGTCAATCCTGTTTTGAAATAAGCCATCTAGCCAAAAATTGCCCAAAAGCCTCCTAGAAAAATTCTTCTAGAAAAACCACCACAGATCTACATGGTGGGAAGGAGCACAAAAAGAACACTACACTGTCATCAAAGAAGAATACTCTGAATCACAAGAAATCGGGCAAGAAAGAAACAACTCTGAAGACAAGCATGGAGAAAGCCCCGCCCAACAACAAAAAGTGAACTCGACAACCCCTCAAGCATCAACAGTGATGAGGATTCGAATACCACACAAAATTAAATCTTCATTTAACAACAAAGCAGATCTCCTAGACCAAACTTCTTCTCCGACTATCTTCAAAAGGACGAACACAATAGATCGCGAAGCTAAGACACCAATGTCCCAAGAACCAGAAACGATGAAGGAGATGCAAGATAAAGGAAGCTGGAAGACTGTAGAGAAAAAAAAGAAAGCTATAGCACCAATCTCGCCAAGAAAGACTAGGAGCTAGACAATTAAAAACTAAGACAATTATAGGTCCGATAGACTAATGTGGTCTCATTGGAGGTTAACCACTATCATCATTATCATCATCATCATCATCATGTTTATTTTATAGGGTTTAATTTAAAAATAATAATTTTTAATCATTGATTTTTATTTAATTGATATCTATGAAATCACTTTTCTCTAATAGGTTTATTATTTTTTTATAAAATCATTAATTTTTTGATTAATTTTTTAAATATTCTTTTATTTTTATTTTTTTATATTATTATTATTTTTATAAATTATATTGAAATATTTTTACATTTTTTATTTTTTTAGATTTATTTTATTTTATTTATTATCTCTTATTTAAAAACACAATTAATTACCTCTGCTTGGGTAGCTTAATCAGCAATAGTCATGTAAATGAAATGGAGTTGTCTATAATGCTACTTTTTGGAGATTCTGGTGACGGAATCGGGCGGAAGAAATGAGATTAAATCTTGATTTTTAGCAGTTAAAATGGTTTTTTAACTGCATATTTGGATTCAGCGCCCTGAAAAACCCCTGGGAGTCATTGATTGTGCAGAAACTAGCTATTAAACTTGGGATTCCAATGAATTGCTGCCGGATTTTGACCGGAAAAATCTGCCGGAAAAGCTTTCAAAAAGTCGCGTTATAGACTACTGCATTCATTTATAGCCCGAGAACATGGGATTTATTGGCAGCCATCTCCAGATGACCTAAATCCATTAACGAGGACAGAGAAGGTCCATACTTTAAATCCATTAACGAGGACAGAGAAGGTCCATACTTTAATTACAACGTTTTTATTCAATGTTGTGACAGTTTCCAGGGCTGCCACTTCTTGACATTTATTTTCCAATGCTCATACAAGTGTTCCTCACTTCACCTCAATTAGAAACCGTCAAACCCTAAGGAGAATCGAGAGTATTCTCAGGCGTAGGGGCTTGCAAGTCGGGGCACACTATGTGGATCTACTTCTGGAGATGACAAATAATCAAATCGTGGTACTGTGATAACTACCACTAGCCAGGTGACAAGTGTTGTCATGTCTATGGAGCGTGTCGGAGTTTACGTCCACGTTGGATCATTGACTCACTCAATTATATTTAAAACCGCGGTCTTCATGATCGCTATAAAATCAAGATATCAGCCCTATCAAAGTAAATTAAAACCCTAGCGGTAGCCTTAGATGGTGAGTTGGAATAGTTGAAGCAAAATATCATTAATTACTGAGATATACCACACGCGGATGCCCTCACAAATGTATAATGACATTTAACAAACGTTAATGATTGCTGGTCCGTAGACTTCTGTTAATGCGCTATGATTCTCGGAGACTTTGGTATACGTTTAACTCATTTCAAGTGTTATATCCTCCCATGAAACATCGTTCTCTTGAAGTCTCCATAAGTATGTGTGTGATCACAAGCAGACAGAGTCAATGACAAGGGATCTTTCACCATTAATGCATAATAAATTTGGAATCTGAGATAATAACATGGGTTCCTGAGGGGATTCTGAATTCATTTATTCAATTTGTCTCACCCATGGAGGGAGGGCCCCACCTACCCTAAGTTTTGATTGTTTTTTTTTTCAGTTCAGTTTTTTTGTTCTTTTATTCATTTAAGAAAAGGATTAATTTGTACGGGCAATGGTTCGCGAAATTTTGCAGATAGGTGTGTCAACAGATCACTCGTGGGCATATTATCTGTATGTATGGTAACGAGAAGAATGAGCACTGTCCAGCGCTAATTTAGTATGTGATTTTCATATGTATGATATGGTAATGAAAAGAATTGCAAAGTTTCAATTACACTCATATTCTGTGATTAGAATTTTGTTCCATTATATCAATGTTTCTTTGCACCCTGTTGCAAAACGAAATAAGTTGCCAACCCTAATTTGCAGACACCGCAAGCGTTTTGGCTTTTGACTCTTTCATATGAGTCTTATGAAAATCTGACATCCAAATCATTAAAATGCATTAATATGGTAATCTAACCTACTCAAACATGATCGGAGTCGATGTCCGAACTGGAACTACTAGTGTCGGATCGTCCGAAGCTCATTTGGCTAAACTCTGATATCAAATCACCATCATTATCGTCAGTCGCTGTCTCTGTCTCTGCTGCTGCGTAATTAACCTCACATTGTGAATCTGAAGTTATGCTATTTTCAGTGCCAATGCCACCATTCTTCATCATCATCTCATCTGCCTCGCTTACTGTCATCTCTGCTGTTGGACTTCGTGTCATCCACCTCACTTTTGCTTTCATTTGGGTTTTGTGTTGTTGCAGGAAGTACATGATCTTCTGCAGTAACCCTGGCCTTCTTTTTCCACATGAAAAACTGCGTGACTTACTATTATTTGTGGCTTGAAGGCACGATGGTGGACTCAAGGGCGGAATTATCTCATGATCAACCCATTCCTCCTTCATATAACAACTTTCCACCGTCTTAGGCTTCCCTGGCTCAGCTTCCCAATTGAAAGGGATTCTTCCCAGAGCTGGATCTCTGTAGTAAATGCGAGAGGAATACCCCGTTGCTTCTTCTCGGCTTAGAAGTCGATGGAAAAAACTCCCAGTCTCTTCTATAGTGTCCAACTTTAACTGCAGATCCTCATGGTTTTCTGCAAAACAAGGCGAGACTCGCAGGGCCTGCATCGTGAGGGGTGGGATACACAGAGAATTTCTATATTGTTAATAATAATTGGTAGGTTATGCTGGATAAAGCTCAACCATTGTGGATGGAATAGGCATAACGTTGGTGTTATATAGGGGGGAGGGAAGGTATAAAGGCGTGTTATGGGGAGTGTGTAAATTAATGGAGGAGCGATTATCAGTATGACCAGAAAGAATGAGATATGCATGAGTTAACGGTGGCTCAGGAAGTGGGTTTGCAATGTGGAGACACCCGAGACGGCGTCCTATGATTTTCAAATCTGTCGTATCACCATATCTCTGACAGTAATAAAAAAGGGAGAGAATTAGAAGTAGCACGCCTTGATACCCGGAAAGGGCGGCTGCATGCATGTGCAGGTGCTGCCTTGACTAATAAACTTATTTTTTTGGTATAGTTTTAATGGCGGAACTTGCTTACCTCACGGTTATCCAACAAGTCATTAAGACGTCAATCAGTAAATTTGAAGGAGAGAATGTTGCAGGTTCAAGATAAGGAAATCTTGCGTATTAATGAATTCACAAAACACTGAAATAAAGTTTTTTTAAAGGCAAGAAATCGTGCGTGAAGCAACTCTTTGTTATAGTCTTGTTCAAAGACATGTGACATCAAACTTCTCTACTTAACTACTCCACTTCTCAACTTAACTATTGGACTATATGCACGGAAATTCAAATAAAACTTTTTATAATCAAATATATATATAAATTATGACCATCCCAGTGAAAATTATTGTGTTTATACCATTACACAATTAAAATTCAGTTGGCAAATTTCCTGTTGTATAGGCGGAAGCAGCTATAATCCAAAGTATGGAACATAATCTGTAATCAAATTGTAAATTAATGACCATGTTGTATCTCCTTCGATTGCTTCAAGATCAGATCTAAAATGGTGTGTTTCAACCGATGTACAAGACATTGGAAACAACACTTATAGATCGGTGTGTTTCAACCGATTTACAAGACACTCGAAACAACACTTATGATCTATAGATACATATGTACAAAGGAAAAAGATTGGTTCATTAATCTAAAGAAATAAAACTTGGATTTCTGGTATTTCTTCACAAGTTTGATCTCATAAATAAGCATAAAAATAGTGGAAGCTGAGAGCTTCAAGGTCTTACAACTAATAATCTTTTATAGAGTGTGCGAAAGAGGAAAAGAGAGGAGTAATTCATCACATAGAGTATAAGGCTTCAAGACTTCTATATTTAACACACAAAGCTTGAAACATTAAGGATTTCTATGTTTATTTGGGTTACAATCAGAAATAATGAATGAAGGGAGAATTGAAAGCGATGCGTCATGTGCTGTAGTTTTAAAGATCTAATCTTAGTAATCCTCACAGGCATATACATAAACAATGTTTAGACAAATTAATCTGTGAAATAGCTACAAGCATTTTGTATTAACATATAAATACTAATGAATCTGTGAGGGAGCCTCAAACACATCTAGCAACAATAATTACATGAATTCGAGGAAGAAGAATGAACATCAAATGAGTTAGACAAAGGGGAACATATACTATAATGTTTTGAAGAGGGAATAGCCACTATTTCCTTGATATTCTGAAAAGATCTGTATTGCAAAGGAAATACAGTATGAAATTATAACATGCAGTGTTTTCTATAGAATTTATGAATCTTTTCTAAGTCTTGCATTCCCGTATTTATCTAGAGAGGGGAGCAAGAAGCTACATTACAACAAAAATATCTATCCCCTAGATTCAACTGTGAGGTCGACTAGCTGTATCAGTCAAGAATGGCTTTGTGGCCCAAAAAGATATCACAGAAATAAATTCCTCATTGAAGGGGGGCATGTTATAGGACATCAAAAATGAATATCAGCCAAAGAGAGGCATTAACTATCTTAGTGCCCATCTTAGTCATAACCATTGATATAGATTGCAGTTGGCTTGCTGTATGGCCCTCCCATCACTTCTATTTTTTCTCTTGAAGGCCTTCCTCTGTGGTGTAGTGGTTGGGTCACCTGTCAGTGCTAGTATTTACGGTCCTTTACTGTGTAGAGGGGTGAGGCTCCATACTGAGCCATTAATCCTTATCATTCCCTTGTACTGCTCCATCGCTACCCCATGCTCTATTAAAGTAATCTAGCTACTGACCCATCTACCTGTTGAACCTCTGTAATACACCATCGGTGTCTTGAAGTAGCAGGTGATATGCATTCCAGTGTAACACCATCGACTCACGGGCACGGGATTCTTCTTATCAAACAGGGGAAATAGGAATTTTGGATTTCCACCTTTGCCCCTCGTGTGACTATCCTCATATGACAAGGAGATGGAACCAGGGGTTGAGCCTTTAGGCGTTAAGGCCTTGGAACCCATGTCTAGAGTCCTTCTCCTTTGTTATCACAAATCCCACATATTAGCACTTTAACTCTCGTTTACCCTGTTCTACCGTTTTTCCATGGCATGGACCGACACTCCGGATGCGAGATCCTTATGGACCACATCGTAATAATTTATCGCATTCTGTGGGGAATCGTGCATATCACAATCGCTTTGCACCATTTTCTTTAGCCTTTTTCCCCTTAATAGGTTTGATTGTCAGTCTGTGGGGTGACATCGTCACTGCCACATGTCACCCTGTGAGTGGTACCACGTGGCACCCGAAAATGGTCCCATGTCACCCGTGGAAACAATGAAACTAGGTCACACGTGCTCTCTGCTACGTCATCATCCATGCAGACGTACTGCCATGTGGAGGAGAGATAAAGGGGATCATCCACCTTGGTTTTGTAAGCATTTCCTTTGTTAAATCGTTTTAGCCCTCCCTCGATGATACGGAACTATATCACAAATCAGACCCTACAAAGTCTTTGAAATTTTTAGAACTTGCTAATGTGATGAGCTACATGACTGATGTGATGTGGGATTGCGCCACGTGGGGGAGAGAAGGGGAGTGGCCCACTCCTGTTTTGTTCCTCTTTCCTTTGTTAAATCATTTCTTTGCCTTCCTAGTGATACAACACTATATCACAATATCAGCCCTCACACAGTCTTTTAGGTTTGGAACCTGTCGATAAGCCTCTTTGTGGGACTGTTGTGATATGAGATTGTGCCACGTGGGGGAGAGAGAAGAGAGGTGTCCCACTCCTATTTTGTTCATGTTTCATGTGTTAAAATTTTTTGGCCCTCCCCTTGCGATTTCTCATTATATCACAAATTAGCCCCCGCAAAGTCTTTAAAGTTAGAACGCCGTCGTTCCATGGATATTATGGGATTGCGAGATGCAGGGTCGCTGGGATGTGGGAACCCGACGCATGGAGGAGAGTGGAGGAGAGCATCTTGTTCTTGTTTTGGTCCCTCTTTCCTATGTTACACTGCTTTAGACCTTCCCTGGTGATACAACGTTATATCGCAGATCGGCCCCCACAAAGGTTTGTTAAGTATGGAACCTACCCATTGTTGATTTGGGGTAGCATGAGATGTTCTCTAGCCACGAAAACTGGTGGAGACGCTAAAGTACGTGAGATCTCCAAGACCCAGAAATGGTTTGAGCAGATTCTACTCGGTTAAGAAAATATTAAAATATTAATATTTTTCATGGAGTTCCTAAGTCTAAACTTAGGAAAAATAAAATATTAATGGGTATTAATATAAAACTGGGTTAGAAGGTTCTAAATGACATGGATCAAGCCAAATCTAATCTTAGACAAAATCTAATCTTAGCCATTGATTAGAGATGTAATATTGGTCATTAAAGGACCAACATGAAAAGTATAAGAGGAAGTTTAAGGTTCAGGCAGAGAATGCACCAAAGTGATCAGTCATTCGATTTTCTAAAGGGGTAATGAGTGCTAAATAGAGAGGCAGAGATAGTGTCGGAAGTCTAGCGCAGAGGCAGAGAGGAAGACACTAAGCCAGAGGGAGCCACATAGAGGCAAAAGAGATTGCGTAGAGGCTAGAAGGACCGGTGTCATCCATGTTGGGATGGGGTCCCCTAGGGTCAATTTTGGGGAAAAAGCCAAAGTTTTGTTGTATAAAGATGTAAATTCTCCACAAGTTGTGGTCGAGAAGCACATAGATAATTAAATATTCATAAAGGCTTTTACCCTTCTTTTATGTAATTTGAGTCGGCTTTTGATGATCTACCGATGGTCCACAGACCATGGGATTATATAATAGGTGTGTCTTAGAGAATCTAAGGCATGGTGATAAGGAATTAATGTTTTGGTATATGGGAGAAGTATAAAGAGCTAGTGAAGAAGAGTAGGAAGAAAGGCTCTACAGTTGTGTGCGTAGAGGCCTAGAGTAGAGTTCACAGCTAAGTGCGTAGACCCCTGTAGTTGAGTGCACAGGGAAGTCTTTAG
Organism: Pinus taeda; assembly: GCA_000404065.3. NCBI lineage: Eukaryota > Viridiplantae > Streptophyta > Pinopsida > Pinales > Pinaceae > Pinus > Pinus taeda. The sequence continues at coordinate 13,847 of APFE030021955.1, forward strand.
TCTGTAAGTAGAACTGAGTATTAATAAAGAATATTGTTGTAGAAGTACTTGTCTTTATCTCTTTACTTCTGTTTATATGAATGTGCCTTATGTTATAATGGGTTTATGAAATGATGATGTATTGATGCATGACTCTACATGACTTATACTGTTATATGAATGCATTTACTATTAACTATTTCCATGAAGATTATCTTATTGTATGTTGAAGTTATCGAACACTTAAGCTGATCTCAGTAATTACTAGGTTATACGTAATCTTTGATGTGCCTAAGTAGTGGATTCACCTATTTAGGGTCCACGAAAGACAGTCATAGACCTTCGTAGAGGTCTAGAGGCTGATTAAAGGAAGTTACATCGATAAGCCTTAAAGGCTTATTGATCTACACGAAGGTAGATTTAGGGCATAAAACAACATCACGCTCATCTTTGGGTGTGGAAACTTGGTTCCATCATCCCCCCATACTGCTTTGGGTGAGACTTCAGTCCGCGCTCCACGGATTGATGCCAGAAGGGCTAGTAGTGTAGGGATTTATTTGGTGAAACTAACTCTAAACCTGGGTCAGGACCCACTAAGCCAACAAATGGTTCTGTTGTTGGGATCACGATCTGCATAAAGAGATGTGTGATGTCACATCACTAGAATCTGACCATGAAAGAAATTAAGGAGTGGTTGGATAGAAAGATCCACAAATTCGCAACGCAAGAAAACAGAAACCCACACCTGACGAAAGAACAGTGGTTGGATAGGTACCTATACATAGAGATACATGAGCTATTCTTCTACACCTTCTCGATTGAACTATATGAGTGGATCCCTAAATTGGTGGATGACCAAGGAAGGTGGAGGCTTGACGGTCTAATAGTGTTGACCCCAGAGCTAGTATGGAGGTTGGAAGCCCCTGAAGATAAGCTCATGCGTGCGCTATCGATCACTGGCTTGATCGAGTCGTAGGAGGATTCGTGACAGAATTCACGGTCGATACCCTAGTTAGCTTGTAGAGTCTCCAAAATGTCTTCAAAATGTTGCAACTCCATAGCTATATAATCTTTCATTAGCCTCCATTTTCATGATTACATGGGGTTACCTTTGTGTTTTCCAAAAGTTAATGATTTCTAGTATTAGAAGTGAATTAAATGGTTAAAACTTAGAAAAAAGACATATACTTGCTAATACTTAAAAGTGGCTTGAGTTTCATGACATGTGTAGGTCATTTGGAAGCTTCCAAGGCACCCTTATGTGGCCTCCAATGCTCAAATTCGAATTACCTTCAAGATATGGAAGAAGATTTGGATAAAGGTCAAAGAGGATATGTGTCTCATCATTATCTATTTGAGTTGCTACTCTATAAGATTTTCTAGGGATCTAGGGAGAGAATAATGGACCTCCGTTAATGAGGTAGCTTCTTATGTTTTGTATAAATAAGAGAGCCTCATCCTTTCAAAGGCATGTGTAAAGTTGCGGAAATGCTCTTGTTTTAAATATAGAATTTGGATTTGGCACCATGCTCATGAGCGATGTTCACTTTTATTTGGTTATGTTTGTATCTGGAGCCTCTCAACTTTCCATCCCCCATGCTTTTGGATTGGTCACATATAATGTGTGAGATTTATTGTTTTTCATAGATTAAGATTTATTTATTTCATATATTTTCCTATGTGAGAGGTTAAGAGTGATTGTTTTTATTTTCTTTCATATCTAGAGGTTAAGAATTATTGCTTTTGCTTTCATTTTATGTCATGTGGTTTTGATTATTCATTTCATAGGATCCTAATTTGATAATGGAAACATGATCCCTTAGATTAGATTTCATTTCATGCAATTTCATTTCTAAAAAAGTGGTGTGATTTTCAATTCTTGCAAGTGTGGTAGATCGAGATTTCAATTCCTGCAAGTGTGATAGATTAAGATTTCAATTCCATGCACTGTACTATAATTTCTTTTGAATTTATTGTTGAATTAGAATAGGTGAATTTGGTTTGTCACTATTTCGTTTCATAGTTAGATTGATCTAAATTGGAAGTTAATTTCTAGCATATAAAATGCACACATGCTTCACAAGTCTTACAAACCCCTCGGGTTGACAATTAAATGATAGGTATTTGATTTGCCTCAACAAAACTGCAGCGAAGCAGAGTGCCATTTTTTCAAGGGACCGCGAGGTAATTATTTGATATCTTTTAATACTTGGATTAAGATGCTCTTATGTGAAAAGTGGGGTATTCCATTACCTTGATGTTTGGAGTTACCCAAAGTGGAAATTTCTTCAAGGATAGAGGGAGAACATGCCCTGAATATAGCCCGCTGATCGAGCCTCCTTTAATTGACGATGAGGGAGTAGCACATGCTTCACTGCAAAGTGTTGTCTAGTTAATAAGGCAAGGGTTTCCGTGAATACCTCATCCATCTGCACCACCTCCACCTTCACCTTCATAGCATACACCTTTGGCCACACCACAACCACCTCCGCCACCGTTCAATATGTTGAACACAATGAAATTTCCCATTTTCAAGGGCCTAGGAAATGAGTACCCAGACCAGTTTTGGTTTGTTGCAAAGGCCTTGTGGACAACATAGAATATTACAAATGATCATATGAAGATGATACGATTGGTTACTGCTCTACAAGATTGCGCATTGACATGGTACATTAAGTACTACACTGATAACGTGATAGCATCATTAGCAGACACTCAGATTGCTTTGAACAAGGAATTCGCCTGGCATAAGTTTGAAACATAGTGGGTTGTGGGGTTCAAGGAAATCATGATGAGGATTGGTGAAACACCCTGGGAGTTGGATCAGAGACTAAAGTGCAGAATTCGTGAAGCCAATATGAATGTCACATATAGTCAACACTGCATCTAGTTTATAGTTACACTCCTGCCTCACTTAAGGATTGCTCCGTCGCAACAAAATATAGGAACACAGGTGGAAGCGTTGGAGATCGTAATGATATTACATGAGACACCTATCTAGGATGCAACATCAGGAGTTCAATAGATTCATGTACAGTTACAAAACCTCTGCTTGGAGTTTCAGAGCTTGAAGAAGGAAAAAGTGGCTTGGCCAGAAGTGTGCGAAGACGTTTGGTGCCTCAAGTGTAAGAACGAGGGGCATGATAAGGATCATTTCCCTATTTTTGTGAATTATATGGAAGGAGGAGGGCCCAAGCCTTTGAGGCAGGAAGCCCCAACTAGACCAAGTATAGAGCTTGCATTGTGATGCGCTATCCGAAGAGTAGCAAGAAACTAGGTAACAGACAATTTCCACTTACTGCAAAAATTTGTGCAGACATCGTAACAACTATTCTGCAACTTCTGTAAATCATTTGGCCATGATGAGTGAAATTGTCATAGCTATGAATTAATGATGGAAAGAATGCCCACGTATCGGATGCAAATAGAAACTCGGCCTCTGGATCAAGGTGTTAGGGGAACGCGCAGAGGATATCAGGGAAGTGGACGAGGCCAAGGAGGAGGAGGACCTAGTAGAGGTCGAGGGAAAGTTATTTTCTATAATTATGGAGCGCCAAGACACTATGCGTAGGAGTGTATGAGCCAAACACGCCGGTCATGCTGGTATTGTACTCAATTTGACCATGCGTAGAAGAATTCCCTATATTGATAGCTTAAATGCAGGAGAAGAAGGTGCAGCCTCAACAACCTACCTAGAACTTGCAAATAATGAGGGCAGAGCTTCACGAAGAGGATCCCAATGTCAATATCATGGTATGAAGTGGTATGATGACTAGTGACGATAAGGGAAAACAACCTAAAGAAGGTGGATGGGTTCGTAAGGCTCCAAAAAAAGAAGTTGTGTTTGATCTAGAGCGTGCAAAGAAAAATTCATGGAAGCAAAGAAAAGCTTCGCTGAAGCCTCTACCCCAAGAAGTCAGGATAGGCTATCTGAAGAAGTTGACCCCTCCATGCTTACTACTTTCTTGGAGACTTGCATGAAACTGTTGCACAACAGAAGGGATATGAAAGGATTACAGGAGTTGATAAACAAGTGTGCTAGTAGGGATAATGCTTCTGATGGGCACCACACGGTCAAAAAGATTGGCATACATAAGACGAGAACAGGATGCTAGATGAGGCTCACTGCGCAAATAGGAGAATATGAGATGGATCAAGTTATTTTGGATCTGGGGTCAGATGTGAATGTTTTTCCTAAAGAGACTTGGGAGAAAATGGGGAGGTATGTGCTTCTATGGTTTCTGATTCAATTAAGAATGGCAAATCAACAGAACATTATCCCTATGGGGAGATTGCATGGAGTAATTGTAGATATAGAAGGTGTGAGCACATTGGCTGGCTTTGAAGTAATAGAGAATATTGATGACAACAATTGATATCCCGCATTCCTTGGAATTGATTGAATTATCTACATGAATGGGGTCATCAATTTGAAGAAGGATAAAATTCCATTTGAAAGGAAAACGCTCCACGTGGTAGTACCATTGGACCCTACGGAAGGAGCAGACTATACTGAAGCGGTCCGCAACTATGAGGAAAGAGATGATGATTTGGACCATATCTATAAGATAACAGCGCGAGACCAAGATTTAGTTAATCCGACATCCAATGGATGAATTACATGGGACCGTGAAAGCTCTCATACATCAGATTCAGGCAAAGAATTGGATAGCTAGCATAATAGGTTACTCGAAGTATCTACGTTGTGCTGTAATACGATAACCAAATCACTACATTATGTATTATCTGAGGTAATAAGTTTGCCTTATTATGATGGTCTAACTAATGTGGATAAATTTATGGATGCATTTGAAAGGGAAGTTCCTAAGAAGCATCGCTTCCAAGCGCTGGATTTGGCGATGCGCGCTATGCTTGCATAGTGGTGGGGTACACATAAAGACAGTTTTGAAGAATGGCGTGACTATAGGAAGATGATGAGGATGCGATTTGGTCACCCCAAGGTATGGTTGACTGAGAATTATGATGGGAGAAATGATTCGTGTGATCATTTGGCAAAGTGGATTAAGGTTTATGGATCAAGGGAGCCATAGCTAGAGTGGGTGCATATTTTCTATCACACTTTAGACATCATCCCTGATGAGCCCCAAAAATGGGTAACTTTATGGGCTCATTTTGCCTATTATTCTCATTTAATCCACCATTCTCTATATTTTTATGCATGCTTTTGAATATATTTATGTTAATTGAGTGAATGGAAATAGTCACTTGATGACAAAGTCTAATACGTGCTTATTGCATATTTTTGGACAATTTTGGACCAAGATCAGACATTTATGACTAGATTGGCAGCCAAATACGAAGAAACAAGGTTGAGGATTTATAGGAGGGATGTCTCCTACACTAAATGACCCCTTCCTTGAGTTCTCCACCATCAGCTCGGAGTTCAATAGCCCACCAAAGATGATTTCAAGGGGCAGTCGAGTGGGACTAGTGAAGTGGCTGATTAACTGTAGTTTTGGGTAGCCAATCTCCTAAAGTTAAGGAGGACCATTGGGAGTCCTTGTTTGCATAAGTAGGAAGGATTCAAGCCTTGGTAGTTTAGCTATTGAACAATTTATTTTCGCACTTTAGTGCAGCTCTGCATTCAGCTCATTTTCGAGCTCTTTCTGTAAACAGTTTTGTGACATGACTATTATTTTTTATTAATGAAGATGAATCTCGCTTTGCACCAGCTCTGAGCTTTCTTAGGAGGCTGTAGCTCTTGGAGTTGGGCCCAACCCAAGTGCCAGTACCTCCTTTGTGTACTTTTATGTGTTCTTATTGCATTCATAGAATAATTCCTGTTATTTAGGTTAAATCTTGCTTTGTTACTTAGGTTGTTTTTGATGATTAAGATAGTTGTTCTTGCTTCAGGTTGATATGATATTTTGGTGATAGAAAAGATCCATAAAAGGGATACCAAGCAATCCTTGATCTCCTTTCTCCCTCCTTGGGACCATGAATTGAGACCAAGGCAAACTTGCTGTCACAAAAACACTATTTTTGCCTTCTAATGCAATTGCTAGTGTTAGATTTTAAGTTGGAAAAGTTGAGATCAGTTGTGTTTTCATGTTTAGATCTTTTCTTGCTTAGTTTCCATAGCTTTATTGCATGATTTATTGTCTATAAATTTCTGTTCATCACGTTTCTTGTTTTTAGGTCAGATTAGGTCAAAATAGATAAATCTCAGTTTTTCTAGTCTTTGCTTGGATCAATTTTGGAAAGTAGTGTGCAGAAAACCTATAAGACACTCTAGCCTATCCTTCCTCTATCATACAACTTGCTTGAGTCTCTCTCTCAAGATTTCCTTCACCCATTCGCCATGCTTTCCCAATTTGCCCTAATTTCTACATTTTTGTGCAACATCGCTTCCTTCATCTTTGAACAGATCCAACCATCTTCATCACTCTTGAGCTTCATCTACTGGGTCCTAGACCCCTTAACATCCTTATCCATCCTTCATTCCCACTTTCCCATAGTTTTTCCACCATCAACCCTCTAAAATCCACTTTCGGCTTGTTTGTGTAGAACCCGTGCAAACTTTCTGTAGAAGTTCACACGAGTAGTTTTTCGAGATTTGATCACTGTGGAATTCTCCAAAAGGTGTTAGGGACCCCTTAGGTCCTCTTTTCACCTTCCCAACCTTCTGAAAATTTCCACTCCACTTTCTTTCGCCAATAAACCTCTACATAGTAAAAAAATAGTTAAATCACATGCATAATAATTCTGCATAAAATTACTCAAAATTACAAAAAGATGATTTTTCCATATTTTCCTTTAGAAGTAGCTGAGAAACATGCATTTTACCTTTCCAAGAGTCAATGGCATCCATTTCAGTAGCTTTAATCTCTTTTCTTGTACTAGTAGGGTTAGTTGGTAAAACTAGGGTTTACTAGGGTTTGCATTTATTTTCAGCATTTAGCTTCTTTCTGCAAGTAGACTAGCCTCTTTTGAGTTAGCTTTCATCCATGATAGTTAAAATATTCTTCTAAGAACTCATAGAAGTTGGCTTAAGCTCCTAGCAAACTTGTGCTAGCTAATCAAGTGATAGCCTGCAGTGAGAGCTAATACTTGTGCATATAGCACCGTCACTTCCAAGTTTGTTATGAACTACCGAGTTGATAAAAGTAAAAAGGGAGTCCCAGGAGTTGTAGTATCATTGC
>APFE030021958.1:0-20559 GCA_000404065.3 Pinus taeda
CCTGCGAGAACAAAGATTCATCTTGGATGGATCGCTTCTTGGCAATGGGCATCAACAACCAAGAAGATATTCCAAACACATGTCAGAACTTGTTCCAGAGTATTGAAAAGTCTTGCATCTGAGTTTTCTCCATCATCTCACCTTGTATCTGACAGGTGGGGAAATGATGGTCATCTACAAGCCTCAGAGACACAGCAAGCGAGCATGAGCCACAACCTACCACACCAGTTTCAGAGGTTGTAGCCAAATACATAGATGTCCATGAACATGCCTTCAGTAGACAATCTGTAACACTTCCTCTAGCAGAAGACTTCAGCTTCTTGCCAGCTTTGGAAGAGTTCCGGGAACAAAATTGAGAAAACTTCCTCTAGCAGAAGTCTCCAGCTTCTTGCCAGTTTTGGAAAAGTTCCAGGAATTGCATAAGCATTCCAGAGTTGTTGGTCATCCTTAAACCATCACAGGTTGAGACTTCCCTTTTCAGGTTGAAGTTTTACCTTTTATGCGGGTGAGACCTCCCTTTTATGGTTGAAGGTTTCCCTCTTTAAAACAATAGGATCACTTCCTCTAGCAGAAGACTTCAGCTTCTTGCCAGTTTTGGAAGAGTTACGGGAACTGCACTAAGCGTTCCAGTGTTGGTGGCCATCCTTAAACCACCACCCTTTATACCAACATTTCATAGAGCACATTCAGCCTTGTGCTGCCATGCATATTTGCACATTTTGTATTACAGCTATTTTCTTGGACTCATACATAACCCTTCGGATTAAGGGGGGGAATGTTGGACACCTAATCCTAATGGGTTAGTGTGGAAGCCGAACAGACTAGGTAGTCCAAGGGACCTTGGGATGTGAATCCCAACGGTCACCATATTGTACTATAAATGTACATCTATTGTTAATAAAAAATGTATTGCAAGCTTTATCTTTCCTATTTGTTCTTGCTGTCCATGTCTATTTAACACTTTCCATTCTCTTTTGATCGAAAAATGACATCATAACCATTATCACACATTTGGTTGATGCTGAGAAGATTGTGTTTGAGGCCATCGACATAAATAACATTATGAGCCTTATTCTTCTTATCTAGACTAATGATTTGTTTCCTTTAATATTTGTTGGGGCATTGTTTCCAAACTCAATGCTGCCTTTTCCTTTTCTTTTAGAAATAAGAACTTACTCTTGTCTCTAGTCATGTGCTTTGAGCAACCACTATCCACATACCACTTCTCTGCCTAGTCATGAGCGTGCAACACAACACCACATTCCTTTGTTTCTTATTTCTTTTGCCTCCCTTTCCTTTCATTCTTTTGAGGATCTAATTTTAATTTTTGTTGTTCAGTAGGCCTAAAATTTTTGCTTCTATATTCTTTAGCTTTGTGACCATAATGATCACATATGTAACATTTTATGTCATTTATAAGTGGGAAAAATGAATTTCTATGTGCATCAGGAAAACTTCTAGATCTACCAAGATTAAAGTGATTAGAATTAGAATTTTAATCTCTTTTAACTTTAATCATTTTACAATCAACAACTTTATTACCAAATTTATGACACGTTTGGCGGTTACCATAAAATAACTTTGGGTACCTGAGGTAGTGTATCTTTTGAGTTCGAGTAGATCTATTTAGATTTTGTTTGTTGCCTTGCTGGTGAACAAATCCACACTAAGGTTCTTTTGAATTAACACAATTTTTACCTTTCAGTTTATCTTTAGGCTTTTTCACCCTTTCATCCTTACCAATTATTCCTTTAAGTGCATCTGCATAACTCTGAGGCTCCTTATTTCCAGGCGACTTGGAACTTGATTCTCCTTTCAAAGTTTTTTGAGATTCTTTATATCCTAGACCAAATTTTCTTGCTGATGGTCTCTACGAGTTAAAGATATCATATAATTCTTCTAAACCGTTAGTAAATCTAATATGTAAATCCATATTGGAATTAATCTTCACGAGATCTACTCTCAGAGACATAACTTCTGTCTCCAAGTCTTGGCAATTCTTTTCCCAATCAACTACCTAATTCATAAGAATCTCCTCTTTTCTCTTAGCTTCTTCAAGTTGATTTTTTAGATAAATGATATCTGCATCATATGCATCAAAACTATCCTTTCCTTTCCTTCTTGACAGTTCTAGCTTCAAAACTTCATTTTCATCCTCTAGTCTATCATGAATTTTTTGTTTGGCCTTTAATTGCTAAACTAGAATGTATTTAAGCTTGGGATTTTCTTCTAGTTTTATGTTTTGAAGGTTATAATATTCATTATTATAACTATACATATATTTTTAAGCTCTCAGAAGTTTCTCTTTCAACAACTTGTTATTCTTCTAGGTCTTCTTCATCTCCTCCATTGCAATGACTAGATTTGCTTCAAGGTCCACAACTCCTTCTTTTTCTTCTTTTGATTTGTCTTCCAACTTAGTATTAGATTCAAATGCTATGAATGTGCATTCCTCTTGTTCTCCCTTAGAATATCTTGTTCTCCCTTAGAATCTTCTTCATTGATTTCCTTAGATGACTCACTATCTTCATTAGAGTATAAACTTATTTTCTTCTTAGTCTTCTTCCTCTAATATTTTTGAGCTTTATCTTGACTCTTGTTTCTTTCTCCTTATCTTGCTTCTCAACTTTATATGGGAATTTAGAAGAAAGGTGTCCTACTCTACCACATTCAAAACATTTAAATGGTAGCTTACCTTTCTACTTTTCCTAGCCCCATTTGAGTTTTCTTACAAACTTAGCCATTCCCTCATTTGAATTACAATTGGAGCAATCTTGATGTCTTTTGTGCTCTTTGGATTTCTTTGTAGATTTAAATATTTCTTCCTTTAGTTCTGAATTATCTTCTCCAATTCTCATCTCATAAGAAGTGCGAGTTGCATGTAGCTCATCCATAGTTAGAGTATTTAATTATGTCATCTCCTCTATTGCTAAGATCTTGGCATTAAATCTCTTTGGAAGTGATCTTAATTTTTTTTGGACAATTGCCTATTTTTTAATTTTTTCACCAAGTCCTTTAGTCATATCAGCTACTTCATAAACTCTAAGAAAGTATTCAGCAATTCTTTCTTCATCATTCATCTTAAGAATTTCAAATTTCATTCTATATGTTTGGAGTTTAGCTTGCATTACATTTTCATCTCCTTTATAGCTATTCTTGAGCTTGTCTTAGGCTTCCTTAGTTGATTTACATTGCATCACCTTTACCAACTATGATTGGTTAATACCAACTATAATTTCATTCCTAGCCTTTCACTATTTTTGTATGCTCTCCTTTCATCAAGATCTATAGGTGGAGATGCTGGAACAATGTGTTGAGATTCTAATACATCTCATATATCCACTCCAAGAGACGTGATGTACGATTCCATTCTAACTCTCCAGAATACATAATTAACTCGATCAAATACATGAAATTTGCTTGGGTATACATCCTGACTTTCCTAATTTACATGGTTCCATATGGATATGCCTTCTAGTGATTAAAATATTCCTGTAGGAACCTTCTCTAATACCAATTGTTTGGAACTAGGAATTACTAAGAGGGGGTGAATAAGTAATTCTAGTTTTTTGTTTTTAAAACAAACATCACAAAATCACACAATAAAATGCATTCATAATTGGACACAATGAATTTAATGTGGAAACCTTTCCAGGAGAAAAAATACCAAAGTTTGTTTTCATTATGATGTAAATTCAAAGCACCCACTCTATTTACATAAAATATTTTTTAAGCACCCAATCATTAGAGGCTCCAACCCCCCAGATCAACAAGTGCCAACTTGCTTAGAGGCACCGAACTTAGATATGTACATTCACCAACCTATTACTGCAAGTTATATCTACTCTTTCATGGGATTTTCAAAGTGAGACCTCCTACATTGTTATTTAATTTAATTTACAACTTTTTATCACTACTCACATGCAATCGCTTCAGCTTATGCAACTCACATATGCCTTATTAGAATCTTCTCTCTTCTGTAGGTACATATACAAATGAGATTTACAACTTTTTATTTTTGCATCTCACTCACTATCAGGTTCTATTGATCCCAAATTGTGTCCACCATAGTCTGTGCTCTTTCTCTAGCACTCTCATACTCTTCACCTCTCATATCTTCTTCTCTTTATTTTAATTCCAATTACACACTGCTTGAGAATAGGTATTTCATTAAATTATACGTTAGCTCAAGCATGTAATACTATTTGATCTAGTTGAATTTTTGTGTAGATATATCTCTCTGTTTAACAATTTGTTCCTCCTCTTTGGAATGTTAAGAAATCGAGTATTTAATCCCACCAACTTCAATTTTCAATTAAAGCTTCTCAATATTTAGTTGTGATTGGGCCATATAACACACTTGATCTTTTATTATGATTTCTACAAGTGGCTATCCATCCTTTCATCAACAAATAATATCTCACGGTTTGCACCATCCTTCTATGTCTAACCATGCAATGAACCCTTTAATTCATAATAGTTTTTTCGCGCTAATTTCTCTACTTTCTATACTTCTTTAGAACTTGAGCTCCTTTTTCATATGACTGCAATCATGGCCAAGGTTTTAGCCACTAAGGTTCTCAAAACCTCGTTTGGGTTTATGCCTTAGTTGACGTTGCACCCAAGCATTCCATTCGTGGATACCAAACATTCTGACAATCGAACAACCCATGTGTTGGGTCCCACTGTCTAGCTTCAATATAATTATGAATATTCTATAAGAAAGGAAATTATCTATAACCACTTCATGCTGGCATAATTCCCAATGTAATGCCACATCATCATCTTATGAAACTAGCGCCATCATGATGACATAATTTTTCCACTTGGCATTCTTCAAGAGTTTTCATGTGTCACATGGATTTGGTCTATTTGGCCATCCCAAAACTATAAACTTTCCTTCCACATGATTCCATGCCTTCAACTTGTTAAGGTCAACACCACCCTATTGAACACATCATTCCTGCAAGTCATCATTCAATACAAATAGGAAAAGGTTAAGTTTAGGTGTTTCCTCATGATCACATTGGATCAGAATGCCCTGAGCATCTGAGATTCCAAATAAATGACTAACCCGAACATACTAACTAGCCCAAGTAGATGAAACATACCAAACTAATGATGGGCCCAAATACCAAATTTCTAAATGATCAATCTGCTTGAACAACCAAACTTACTCAAAAAACTAAAGTACCTCAAAAAAATATGGGGTTTGACACTTTTACTATGTGCTTCTTGTTTTACTTTCAATAATCTCAAAGATTTGAACTTCCTCAACATTTAGAAGATATTTATACTATCAAATTTAGTTGGAAAAGCCTTTCTAAGGACCATCAAACCTTGTAATTCACAAGGGAATTTGACTTGATCTTTTGTAGAAAAAGTAGCTTCAACCTATAGGTCATTGAGCCATTCATCCTCCAGCTCAGTTATAATGTTTTTAAGTATTATTAAACTATTATACTACTATGTTGTTTCTCTACCAATGACCTAAACATCCAACTCGATGCTACTCTTGAAATTAGTGAATGTATTTCAATCTTCAAGATCAATCAAAGGTGCTAATCAATGAAAATCACTATGTCCAACAATCTACAATATTGTGTCCAACATTATCTTTGTGAGACAAACTTATTCATTTGTTACAAAAGATTTTTCGAGTTACAGATATTGGAGATGTGCCATATTGTTTACATGTACAATGTGCATTTATACATGAGGAATTAGTTGTAGCTTGCGAAATGTGCACTCACTTCTAGTTTTAGTTTGTGGCTTCTTTTCTATTTTTCTCTTTTGTACTTTTTTGGCCCTTGTAATTTAATATTTGTTAATGGATTAACATTATAATCTAATTTGGATCAATGGATTAGGGTTTTGGACATGGTGAAGAAGATAGAGGTGCAATTCTAAGTTTAGTTGGTTTTCTTGGTTAAGGGTTTCTGGGGTAAATTTTTGTGTACTATGTGTGTGACATCATTGTCTTTTTTTACTTAAGAATTTATATGCATTTCTTCACTTGTAAGGGTTTAAAACTTACAATTGTTATTAGAACATGGTTATTAGATTTAGGGCGATATATTTGTTGTTAGGGTTTAGCATATTCTCAAAGCCCATATATCAATAGGAAATTCCCTAGCTCTGGGTTTTATGTGAATTATTAATTCATTTGATCATAAGCAATAGATTGTGTCTACAATGAAACCTATGAATTTATCATTAATCCAACTAGGACACTTTTACTGGATGAACCCCAAATAGAGAAAGTTTATCTTGGGCTTGTGATAAATTTGAATTTGTTGAAAATATTGTTGTCATTGATGTTAAAGATATGGGGAGACTACATATTTCCTAAACTAAGATAGGAAAATGAAGATTGTCGGAAATATTGTTTTTGGACTTTTGATGTCAAGTTTGGATACCATATCTTTGAAGACATTTTTACTCTAAATTTTCGAGCTCAAATTGGAGCATAAGATATTATTGGAAGAATTGTTATTAATGTCAAAGGGTAATTGGGCCAACATTTATTTGGTAATTTGTGTACTCAAATCAAGTGAATTTTAGTACAAGCACTCTCTAGATGGTAAGGTTGAGATGCTAAAGTGTTTGAAGATAATTGTTTCATCCTTCTATTGGAACCTTGCTAGGAAAAATCTGAAGCTCTTTATCCAAAGTTTGTATAAGGTTTAAGGTCATTTTTTGGGAAAAAATAATATTTGTTTAGAGGCCCTTTTTTAGCCTCTCTCTCTCTCTCTCTCTCTCTCTCTCTCTCTCTCTCTCTCTCTCTCTCTCTCTCTCTCTAAGTTGGTTTAAAGCCTTGAATACTTGAAGAATAAGGTTGAGATGCTAGAGTGTTTGAAGATAATTGTTTCATCCTTCTATTGGAACCTTGCTAGGAAAAATTTGAAGCTCTTTATCCAAAGTTTGTATAAGGTTTAAGGTCATTTTTTGGGAAAAAGAAGATTTGTTTAGAGGCCCTTTTTTAGCCTCCTTATGCATGTCAAGGTTGAACCTTCTGAGGAGATTATCGACTTACCTAAAAAATTCTGTGACCCTCCCTGAGGTTGAATTTTGACCTCCCTCTAAGGCTCTTCAAAAGCCTTCTTTTACAACTCCAAATTTCTATAACAACATTAATTAAGAGGATTTTTTGCAAACATAAAAGGTTTTCATTTGGCCCCCAAGGTACTCAATTAGGGTAGGAATATTAGGCTCCAATGTCCTTATTGAAGGGTTCACCATGTCAACTACCGGATCTGGGTCAAAAGAAGTCAAGCATACAGTGTGAGGCCCTTTTTCATCAGTAAGTGAAGGCATGAGACAAGTTTCCATATAACTAATGTGTGCTAGGGGGAATTCCACTTATGTATAGGGAACCTTTAGGGAGGTTGGGTGGTTGGTAGTTAGATTAGGACCAACAAATGAAATATGGTCAAAAGTGATGATGTTTCCATTATGAGGGAAAGGCATCACACGAAAGAGTGTGGACATGACAACTTTCATGGCATAGACATAATCTCACCCAAGGAGAAAATTGAAATCCAAGGGGCCTTAGAATACTATAAAAACAATATAGACAATTTTTCCTTCCAAGATAATGGGTAGCTGAGGAAGGATCCCTAAAGGTTCACTGGCTCCTATGTTAAAAGCCAATAGATTGAGTAATAGACATAAGCTGAGGGGAACCTAAACCTTGCCAAGTTGCTAAGGATAGAATGTTAATATAAGCACCTTCATCTACAATAGTGTGATATATGTTCTTATCACAAGCCTTCACAATGATTTGGAAAGGGATGCAAGAAAGGAGACGAGGCCCTGCTAGTCTATTCCAGCCAAAGGAAATGGCCTCAGTACTTGGATGATGTTCTGTGGGAATGGGGGAATACCCCCTTATTAGGAAATATCTAAATTTACAAGAAGAACCTGAGAATTATTAACTTCACTCTCTAAATGGATGGGATTTCCCGATGAGTGAATTGGATCGACCACTTCAACTTCACTTTTCAAGTGAAGGGTGGGCTCCGTTGATGGTGAACTCAGATCGATCACTTCATCAACTGATGGTGGTTTGGGATAAATATTACATTGACCAATTGGAAGTTATTACTAAGAAATAATAAGGTTTGCCAACAATTTCGTGGCTTCATCCATATGAGGGAAAAAGTGAGTTTGTTGACTCCCTTCACATAACCTACAAGGAAACCCAAATTTACCCTTTTTCAATGGAACCTTATAATCACTGGTTGATGAAACAACAATAAGTTGATGAGAATCCTTAGACCACACTTCCAATACCTTAGGAATACCAAGACAATTGATAAGAAGGTGGCCACCCTTAAAAAGCTTGCAAGGGAATTTAAGCTTGCAAGGGAAACTAATGATATTATGACTTGAATCCAAATCTAATGCAACGAATATGAAAATATAATATTTTCCAATTAGATGAATACTAACTACAGTAAGGAGTGAGACATCTCAAGCAAAGAAACAAGTGTAAATTCAAAGCAAGAAACATGAACTACTCCTTGAATGCAAATCAAAGAAACTGTAGGATACATGAACTTACTTTGCTTAAAAGTGCGAGCTAAAAAATACTTCACCCATGAACTACAATACAAGATTTTTATTTTTGAAAAACAAATATTATGTGGAAAGGAATAATAATTCTTTTCATAAAACACTCCAATTAAAAAAATATTTGACAAAGTAATACAAATGCAAAAGAAGATTGTGAATACATCGATAAACAAATAATAACTAATTATGCCAAAGGAATGAAAAACAAACTTTTCACAAAAGAAAAAATATTTTCCACTCCAAGATAATCAAACAAAACAAATTGAAGTGATCGATCGATAAATGATAAAAAACATACTCAAAACTTCAGCAAAAGATAAATGTCAGATCAAACAAGGAAAACCCCTAAGAGTTTTTAAATTTTCCAACTTTTCTGATCTGCCAAACTAGAGATTCTAGGTTCGATCCCTCGTGGAGTCACCAATTTTTCTTACAAAATAATTTCCTTTGCAGATAAGAGAAATCTTGCTAGATTTGGAAACAAAACAATAGAACAAAACATGGAAAAAAATATACAATCTTTCCCTGGAATACTATTGAAAATGTGAATATGGACATACCTAGTAATTTGAATTTTTCCCTTTCTTGTTCTTTGTTTATTGTATATCCCATTCTACCTTTGATTCAGAAAGTAAAAACCTACAATATCACCAAAAAGAAAAAAACTAATCAAAGCATTTGATATAAAAAATACTCAGTGAATTCTAAATAGACAATCAAGGTGCTCCATTACAATATTTTCACAATCAGAAAACATATGTGGGAAAGAAATATACTTTATATAAAAAGGAAAAGGAGATATTTCCAACCAAAGCCTTGATTTTGATAGCTTCCTCCCAATAGTCTTCAATTCCAACCTTACATTCAAAATCCTTCAATGGATACTTTAGTAGAGTGAAAGTATACTCCAAGAGTCTAAAATCCAACCCCTTTTCCTTTGTGTGTATTGTATTTATAGGCCAAGAATGGAAGTCTGAGATCTACTTAGGTAGGATATAGATCCAAAATGGAGGGGATAGGATTCACTATGGTAGGGATGAGAACCACTTGAGAAAGGATTTGAGCCCATATCTTTACCGATCAGAAATATACCTCCACGAGGCATCTGGAATGGAGATTTCGTAACCTTTTTCGTTTTTTAACCACATAAAAAGAGAGGAACAATTTTTTATTAAGCAAGTTGCAATGGTGATGGAAGATATTAGGAATGAAAGGTGCAATGTCACAGTTTCTAATGCAGAATACGTGTGACAACCTCCAAAAATGGGGTTTTTAAGGTATGTAATCCAGGATTCATATCTTTTATGGAGAGGTATTTCTTCCATCTTCTTCAGGGATTGATGAAAACAATTATTTCAATAGTGAAAGATCTGAAGTTAACATCCTTTGCTAAGATGTGACACAATATTGTGTAACACTTCTAAAGCTAATTTGGACCTCCTGAAGTAGAGTATTTTTTATCTCTTTCAAAGAAATTGTAAAGATGGTTCAAGTTCTTGAAGTGGAGAAAACTTTGAGTAAAGTGTCTAAAGTTCAAAGGGAATTTTTGGAGTTGCGTGAAGCCTATTTTGAACTTGTTTCTAAGGCAAGATTTGACCCAGATATTGAAGCAAGTTTTGGAGATATTTTGAAATAGAACCAAGTCTTTTGAAAGTTGATACAAGGTTACTCTAAAATCCAATCCTAACCTAAAACAATCAAAAGTCAATTATTAGGAAGTTTGAGTCTGAAGTTGAGGAGATATGAGGCAACAAATCAAAGTCATCTCTGAGTTGATCCATCTAAGGTTGATCAAAGGTTTCCCTTTGAAGGAAAACTTGTGACAAAGCATGTGTTGAGGTATTTTTAAAACCAAAATAATAATTTTTTTGAGTGTTTATCTGGTTTGTATAAGAATATATTAGAGGTATATATATACTTAAATAATTTTACATATTGAAGAGATGATGTCAAACTTATAGTAGTGTATATGCAGACCTGGTTGTGATTTCAGTTCTATTCTAAATTTGGATATTTTCCCTGATATGGGAGCCCAAGAAGATTTTGTCTACCTTTTATTCTATAGGGTGGAGGGGTGATGCTAGGGAAGGAAGTTGTAGTTTCCTTCAAGTATTGGTTGTCACCTCCTTTCAGTGGGAGCTGGTAAATATGGGGGGTTATAGCCCTTCCAGTTGTAGCTTCCCTTGTGATATACATAAATTGTCCATATATTTCTTGTGTACTATTCATATCATTTGATTGTTTAATTCTCGTGATAATTAAATTGAAAGAAAAATTGAAATATTGATTCATCCCCCTCTCAGTATTTCCAAAAAATGTAATTAGATCAGGTTACCCTCTAACAATCTAATCACTGGAGGGAAGATCATAACAAGGCATGGATCATATGGATGGTGTTTCTTCAAGGAAAATTATACTATTTGATGGAAATGACCATCCAATATGGAAAAATTTCACATAAACCTACTTGAAGGCTATGGGAGTGGATGTTTGGCTCTCCATCTTAAATGGCTACAAAGTTCCTAAAAATCCTCCAACTGATATTGACGAGAGGAAGTTGTTCAATTGCAATTCAAAAGCTCTTCATGCCATCACAGGTGGATTTTTAAGAACCTTTATGTTCAAGGTGATTTCCTTCACTATAGCCAAAGAATTTTGGGATAAACTTAAAACTTTGTATGAAGGTGCTGATAAGGTTAAGCAGTTCAAACTTCAAAAGTATAGAGCTCAGTTTGAAAACTTGAAATGGATGAAAAAGAGTTATTGTGACCTATTGTATTAGAGTAGATGAAGTTTTCAACTCCATCATAGGATTAGGAGAATAATTTAAATATCCTTTTATCATACAAAAGGTCTTGAGACCACTTCCCTTGAGATATGATGCTAAGGTATTTGCCATAGAATAAACTAAGGACTTGACCAAGACGACAATGGAAGAATTACAAAACACCATTGCAACATATGAAATGAAAATTGATACAAAATATGAACAATCAAATAGAGAAGCAAGCTTTAAACCCATAAAGAAGACAAGAAACAAACAAATCAAACTAGAAGTTACACAAGACAATGTAAGTTACCTTTTAAATGTTTCAATTTTGGTAGAATAGGTCATTGTGCTAAGAGATGTTCTTTTAAGGAAAATAAAATCTTCCGCAATAAAAATATTTATTCTAAAGAAGACGACAACTCTTCAGATGAAATTGATAGAAAAGAACTAGATGTATGAGAAGTTCTCTTCATAACCCAAGAAATCAAGATAGAAATTATGATGATGAAGACATAAATGATTTATATGATGAATAACCAAATATGAGAATAAATTATTTCTACGGAATACAAAAATATTAAGAGATCGAACAGGAAGATGAAGATCTTCAAGAAAAATTGAAGTATACTAAAGAGGAAAATAACAAGCTTGGAAAAAAAATAGAGAAATAAAAAGGATTCTTGGAAAATGTGATGAAGAAACTATCTCCTTAAAGGTCCAACCTAAAGAAGAAAATAGAGTTTAGGAAGTTATAACAAAGACTCAAATGATGAAGAAAGAAGAAGATTATAAGAAGCTGGAAGATAATTTGTGACATTGAGGGCAGAAGTTGATAAAATCAAAGGAACTTGAACAAAACTCACTAGTATTGGATAATATTCTCAATATGTATAGATCACTAGACAATAAAATAGGTCTTGGCTATACAGGTGCACCTTCAAGCAATGAGGAAAAGAGCTCCAAGGAAGAAACTAAAAGAAGTCATGTTGATGATTCCAAGAAAAACCATTACAAGGATCAACAATGGATTGAACCTCCTCCAAGGAAAAACAACTTCAGAAGATCATCCTACTCTCCCAAGTATGAAAATATATTTCTTGGTCGTTGCTACTCTTGCAAAAAAATTGAGCATTAAGTAATTCATTGTAAAATCAATATAAGATGCAATTATGTAAGGAGGTGGGATGGTTATGGATTTATATCTATAAATGTCCATGGATATACCAATAGAAACTACACTCCATTTGAACCACTAATCAATAAAAAAATTGTATGTTACAAGTGCAATAATATTTCTCACAAGGCATAGGATTGGAGACTTGTGAAAGGGAATGCTCCAATCACATGGAAAGACAATCCAACTATGACATGAGAGAAGAGAAAGAAGGAAAATTGTAATCTAGCATTTATCATTGTAGATAAAGAAGATGAATGGTACCTAGACAATGGGTGCTTGACATTTATTCTTGGAGATCAAAACAAATTTGTTAGCCTAAATGAAAAAAGCGACAATGTTGTGTTTAGATATAACTCTTTTGTCAATATAATTGGAAAAGTTGTAGCAAGTATCAAAGTGAACATATGAAAGCACAACATGTTTTTATAGTTAAGAATTTGAAGCACAATCTTCTCAATGTGGGAAATATGTGTGCTCAAGGGTATAATCTATTGTTTGACTCCTAGAAGTGTGAAATAAAACAAAAAGGCTCATGAATATTGGTTGCAATGACCAAAATAAGACCAAACAACATATATGTTCTATACCAAGAAGAGCAAAAGAAATTGCAGCCAAGTAAAAGTGTGGAAAAACAATAAAGAAGGAAAGGACAAGAAGAAACAAGTAGTGTTGAGTGCCATATGTTTAGGGGGACTAGCCCCAAAGACATAAGTCACCCTTTCCCATTGATATCAAAGGAGACAAGAAAAGGAATTGCAACATGGAGATGGAGGAAGTGAAGCATGGAGATAGGTGGAGCATGAGTGGCGACATCAATGAAAAAGGGAGAGATTGTTAGAAAAATTGTCATTGATGTAAAAGGGTGAATGGGCCACATTTATTTGGTGATTTTCATGCACAAATCAAGTTAATTTGGGCATAAGAACCTCTAGATTGGTTTCCATTATCAAGCCATTTAATTTTTGCTGACGGTGCTAGAAGGCACCAACAACAAGGGTGTCTCCCTATTATGAATTCCCAATTAGATCTCACGTCATTTGGAGTAGAAGACCCATCTAGAATGTGGGCCTGATCGCCATTAAGACAATCTTAAGGATATTCCTTGGCTACAATAAACCACACAAGAGATCATAAACATAATTTTGAGGTCACCAAGTGAGTAAGCTTTGTGAGGCACCAATTGTGATATAAAAGAAGATTCCATGGAAGAGAAATAAAAGTGAGCCTCTAGTAGAGAAGTAATAGTATTATCCTAAAACAGACACACAAGAGCAAGGAAAGGTTCGTTAGTTAACCAAAAAATAGTTCACGAGATAAGATTGATAATGAAAACAACTAATAATGCACATTCAACATTATATATACAAAAGAAACAAAATAGTCCATTTACTTTAACATGTATAAAAATAAACATATACCACAAGAATTAAAATAATATTCTTACAATATTCGCGATACATGAATGAAAGTGAAATGGATATAAGAGCTTCTGATAATTAAGTGAAAGTTCCAAGTATGCAGTTACAATGATGAAGCACTAGCCCTAATAGTGTAACATGAAGCTACCACTTTCTTCTCCAAAGAATGATCTTAACTCCTATGCTAAAATACAGAAGCCAAGGCTTGATCTCCAAAAGTAATTACGATTTTCTTGAGTTATGAGGGTTTATTTATAAAAAGTGAGGTGACCTTTCACCTCCCCTTGTGACTCTTGAGCTCCCTCATGACTCTTGAGCTTCCATTTTTATTTTAGCTCCTCTTATGACCTTTGAAATTACTAATGACTTTTCATATTCCCTATGTGACTCTTGGACCCACACCTACACTCTTACATTTTCTTATTATTTTCAAAATACAAAATTACAATAGGAAAAAATGTGGCCATTAGCCATAAGACTACAATAATACATTATCCATAAAGTCATGGAAATCGTAACTCGACGATAGTAACATGTAACTCAGTAGTAAGGTAATGGTGCCAAGATTTTTATTTTGTTGCTATATGCTCAACCTTCACTGGTAGATTTGGAATATATGAAAATTTTCCTTCCAATGATTTTTGATATATGGTCTTAAAATATGTTTGAACGATGCTCATCAACATAATTAACTTCATCTAAATTTTTCCTAGAATGGTCACATTGCAGGATAGTTTTTTTGGTCACCTGAAGATCATCTTGAATGGTTTCCTGTTTGATGTTGTTCAAAAAATATTATATTTCTTGTATGATTGTGCTCCTTCTCTTTAGCTTTGTAAATGTCCCAATAGAAGGAATCGTGTGCATCCTAACCAGGGAATCCAAACCATTATACACTCATGAATATGTTGTATGGTGTTGGTGACAAAGGTGTGGATTTGATAGTAAATCTGTAGAAACATCCTGAAATATACCCTATCTGTTTCTGCATCATGTTTTCTCTTTTTAACTAACACTTTAGGTGTATTTAGATATTGGGTGCCCCAATCCTGGATCAAATCTATGTCTATGTATGATATTTTCAAGAGTTTCACCATATTCTGTGACCCTTTATGCACTTCATGTATGGGCACCACTACTTTGTGAAGAATGTACATCTCATCATATAACTATCTCATAGTGTCATCCAAAGGCTTGATCTCCTCAAGTATTGTTGCCTTCAGTTCCATCCTACTAGCAATAGTGGAAAACAAACTTTGATTCTTAGCCATGGGATGTTCAACCTGTTTCCTTGTCAAAGCCAAATCTTTTATCAATGTTTCATTTTTTGTTATTAGATAATTAATGTTTTCCCTAGTGGATTTAGAAAAGGTTGCATTTGATGCTACAACTACTCTTAGATTATTTCTAGTATCCAACATGGTAACCCTTTTTGTGTTGATAGTGACAAGGTGATGAGGGTAATTCAGAAAATACCTTCTTCTCTCTTGCACTATTCGACTCTTCATTTGATCGAAGGTAAAATTTGATATGTCCACGACCCCATCATCTCATAGAGTGACTAGTACCATCACATTGAATGGGATATGGCCACCTGTTGTATCGGCTATAACACCCTCCAAAATTTTGGCTTACACTCAATCTCAGAGCCTTCCTTGGTCTTGCACATTGTTATCGCAAACACTGAAACTCATTCCGTGTACTTTCTTGAAGAATTTTGCTCCCCTTTGCATGTTGGGTAGACTATCATCTTTTGGCATGATTATTTGTCGCATAATCTATAGAATCTTATTATGATGGTTTCAAAGGTCTATCTTTCTGTATGTGAGTTTTTTAAACTATGTAAACACTTGTCACATTCATTCACAAAGTTTTAAGCATTGTCACACAAGTGTCATCACGGTCATCCTAAAGTCTATCTTAAGTGTCGCACTTGTCGTAACTAGTCGTAAAGTTATCACACAGAGGGAAATGCATTTTTCATGTGTCATGGGAGATATTTTTTGTTTTATCATCAAGAATTCTAAGTGTGAGATCACAGTCGAAGTCTTATCACTATTTACGTTAGTCTCACTGGTTTTACACTTAGCCATTTCTGAGAAGGCTTCTCGACTAAGCAAGTTGTCTTCACCTGACCTCCCTGAACTGCACATGTGCAGTTTTAGTTCTCTTGTTGTGACCTTTTTCCTTGGAACTACACAATGCGAAGTTCCTACCTCCTAGGACTGCTGCACTACGCAACTTTGGTGCTCAAGCTTCGACCTTGATCTCCATAATTTCACAATACTTCCTCCCAACTTGGCCTTTAATGTGCACATCACAATCAAAAGCCTTAATATCGTTCCATGAGCTTCTGACTACACAGTTGTGCAACAATCCATCCTTTCTTGTCTCTTGGAACTACACAATATGTCCTCTCAGTGCCCATCCCCTCAACCTGTCCTAATGGCTCTCAGAATTGTGCAATATTTTTCCCTCAGTCCTACCTGAAGTGCCCACTTTGCAGTATCAGGGCTTAAGCCTCACCCTTGGTTGCTTGAAATTCATAACTATGCAGCCATTGAGCCCTCTCACCTAACCTGTCACATGGTTCCAGCTTAGTTAATGGATCAAAATGCACTATCTTATACTAGGGGGTTTTCAAACTGATGTTGTCTCATCATGAGTGAATTGTAGATGCAGGTACTCTATCATACCATGGAAAGATGATGAAGAAGGAGATGAAGGATGGAAGCATGTTGAAAGAGACACTTGTAGCTGAACACATAAGTCGATCAATCAATAAAATAAAAGGCACATCAGTTTGCGATTGCAACACAAGACTTAAGATCATTGAATATTCCTTGTCACCAAGTGATATAGAGGTGAAAATAAGAGCATTATCAAGCAAACATTTAGCACTCAACAACAATAGTGGCTTGAAAATTGCCACATCATTAAGTAGTCCATGTCAGCAGTGTCATGTCATGTCATGAGTGGTCACATGCCACACCTTGTGGCCAATGATGTAACATATGTTTTAGAAATGTATTATAAAGTGAAAGTCCAAAGGACATGTGTGGAATACAAAGAGTTATGTAAAGTTGAAAAGTCATAGGTAGTCAAACAGTCATGAGGGTAGTTAAAGAGTCACAAGGGGAAGCATGACTCCTTGGTTATATACACTCCCTCATTGTATGAGCAATGGAATTTTCACCTTGGATACTCCTGCAAAGCATTAGAGAGATAAGCTAGTTCTTTTAGGCAGAAAGGAGTGGCTCCAACACTCCACTACAGGAGCTAGTGATGTTAATTTTATACATGTGTCTTGGAATTTTTACTTAATAACAAAATCCCTCAAGGCCAACACGTTCTTCATGCATGAATTATGAATGTTTGCAAGACTATTCTGCGGATGTTTGTATTTCATGTTTTCTTTCACATGTGCTAAGATAGTTGAACTATTTCAGTTGTTTTAGTACTTATCTTATTGAGAATGTGATGTAATGGTTGTCATTTCTACCCCATACTTGTCGACTATTTGGCAGGATATTAGACAGACCCTTTTCATTTGTTGGTTGCAATGACCATTACATCCTTTGTGGACTATTCCACTAGATGTTAGACAGATCCCTTTGGTTTATGTGTCTCTTCTTAGGTGGTACTACTACCTCTCTCTTAAAGGCTCACTTTCTTGCCCTCTCCGCAGTAGAATAAATTTGACACATCTACAATTGGACACTCATTAGGCACACCTTCTTTCTTTTCGAAGGCACCATTACATCCCTCTCTCTTGCTGACAGTTAGAGCCAAGGAAAATATTTAAGAACTTGGCAACTAAGCCTTTATATTGGATGGGACTCAACCAAATAGTGTGAGGTCTAATTGGGACTTCATATCAGGGATATCTCCTGAATGTTGGCGGGTCCAACACCATCAACATTTCTAGCACTAGATGTTGGGAAACCATACTTTTGTGGATGATAACCCCACCAACACCAATCTTACTTCCTCAGGTCATGGCAATAACATTCCTAGTAACTCCCTTGTGCACATTCCTAAAGTTGGTAATTCTTCTTAGCCTAGAATTATGCAACCTTACAAAGTTCCTTACGATTAGATCTAGGCCATCCTCCCCATCACCCGGAAGTTTGAGAGAGCTATTGGATTGATACTCAGAATAGAAACTCTTCCCTATTTTCAGAAGAACCAAACCACCCCCACTGGGATAGTGGTCTCAATAGTTGAAGAGTTGGTTCTCGCCACCCTTGAAGAGTTAGAAGATTTTGAAGAAAATGTAGAAAAACTAGAATAACCTCCAACCTTCAACAATCGTGACGGTGATAACATAGTGCTCTCGGATGATACTTTCTGCAGGTTGGGTGGAGAAGAAGAAGAAGAAGAAGAAGAAGAAGACCGGTCAGTTTTTGAAGAAAGGGAAGAAAAATATTAAGACATGGAAGACCAAGATCTAGATTGGATGTATCAGGGCCCACTTGTACTACTAGGTGTGTTACACAAGATGCCAAGGAATCAGGAAAAGCTCCTAACGAAGTACAACCCTAAAAAAAATAGTAAAGGCAGAGGATCATTTAGACGAATTCTACCTACATGTGCAAACACTTGAGGTACACTATGGTGATGTTGCATGTAGACTTTTTCTGCATACCTTAGATGGAAGAGAAACTGTATGGTATCATAGTCTTCCCCCAAATTCCATCCAAAACTGGAGGAGGTTTAAGAAAAATTTCCTTGAGAAATTTGCTGATGCCGAGACCCTTGCCTTGAGAAATCAGAGGTTTAACTATATTCTGAATAAGTTCTTAGTAAACACTAAACCTCATGACTCCATCACCATTAATTATTACACTTCTTCCTTGCCAACCAACATTGTGCAATTTGTAAAGAGAACTGTGAAACTGACTTTAATCGAAAATTATGAAGAGGCAATCACAGTTGAAAAAAACTCACGCGTGATAGGAGTCATTGTAGATGATGAACCATCCAAAGAATCCAAATACACAGGTAAAAGGTCTCATGCCTCCGTAAGCAAGGTCAAAGAGAAAGAAACTGTTGATCTTGAGAGCTTGAATTGTACTGTCAAGACTCTGTCAAACGAGCTAGCAGAGCTGAAATAAAGGTCAAGAAAAACCACTATGAGTAACAAGTCTCTCAAGTTCGACCTGTTCAGAAGGACTACAAATTATGTTAGTAGCAACAACCAACTAACTAAGTCTACGTAGAGCTCAAACATTGTATTGAATATCGAAAGTATGGGTATAGACCAATACTGTTCCTATCATTAAGAGTATCATTCCGAGAAAACATGCCCAAAATGGAATCACGCCATGAACATTATTTCTATGCATATTCTTGATGCAGTACTTGCTGATGAGTAGACTAAGCTTGCAAAAGAAAAACAAGAAACTAATGCAACTGAAGAGACTCCAAGTGTGGCACACACAGTAAATATGTTCAATTGCATACTCAAAACCCAAAAGAACTTTGATGACAAACAACCTCCAAGTGATGGCCTAAGCGAGAAGCAGACCAACTAATACAATATGAGAAGTCAAGGGCCGACCAGTGGACCAGAGTTGATGAAGTAGAAACTCAAAGAAAATATGTCAATAAATATCACTCCACTTATCATCTCAATATAAAACAATTAGAGAAGGTCAGGGAACACAACTACAATGAAAAGTTCTTTCGTAAGAAGTAAGAGTAAGAGCATCATTCTGGAAGTCACAAATCAAGTCATACCCCCAGACACTTCGAAAATTTGTCACCCTTTGGATTACAACATATATGAAGACATGAAGAAGGCTTACACAAATATATCAATGTTCGAACTAAAAAATATCACAAGCCAATGTGATGTCCTCTTACCCTTACTTGGGCAGTCCACTACAGGTAATGATGCTTCTTCAAACAAGGTATCTGATATGTCCTTTGGTTTGATTGAATCTATGCTTAATTATTTGACAATGGATGCCAACACACTTTTCCCTCCATTTTTGTTAACTTTTGAAATCCTCAATTTCAATGTACACAATTTTTTGGTTGATTCTGGTGCTTCAGTAAACACAATGCCATTATCTTTCGTCAAGAAAATCAACACAAAATGGGAACTCAAAGATGAAATTATCCATTTATCATCTGATGAGTGAGTCCACCAATGTATTAGCATAGCGATTGTGGAAATAATGGAAGCATATGGAGTATTGTCGAGCAGAGACTAGTCCAACAAGCTACAAGGGTACTTTTCTACAAGCTTGTCACATTTATGACTTCCACACAAGGGCAGAAATAATTAGATACAAGTGAACTCAGAGAGATACATGAAACATATTGTTACTCCCTTGAATGGACATAATGAACCCGTGGCTTTCACATAACTTATCTTTGGAAACTGCTTCTTGGAAACTCAACTGGGGTGTTATCTTGTGCAACCATTTCGAGTCCCACCAGATACACATTTGGAGCACCTTCCTAGTCCATGTTATATACCTAGGGGGGATAATATGGGGTACAAAGGGAGGTACCCATGGTAATAATGTAATAATGGGATGGGCCATAGTAATAAATAAGGTGGTTAACCCATATCATGTAAGGGACCACAAGTAGTTAGTAATAAT